>JACATO010000158.1:0-69202 GCA_018389105.1 Nautilus pompilius | reverse complement strand
GTGTCGTATCCCTTTAAAAGAGTCATTATGACACTCTTCTACCCACTACTAATCTCAAGTACATCGATCCGATCAAATCCAGTGTCGTCTCCCTTTAAAGAGTCATTATGACGCTTGCCACTACTAATCTCAAGTCCTCCGAGCCGATCAAATCCAGTGTCGTCTCCCTTTAAAGAGTCATTATGACTCTCTTCTACCACTACTAATCTCAAGTCCTCCGAGCCGATCAAATCCAGTGTCGTATCCCTTTAAAGAGTCATTATGACGCTCTGCCACTACTAATCTCAAGTCCTCCGAGCCGATCAAATCCAGTGTCGACTCCCTTTAAAGAGTCATTATGACGCTCTGCCACTACTAATCTCAAGTCCTCCGAGCCGATCAAATCCAGTGTCGTCTCCCTTTAAAGAGTCATTATGACTCTCTTCTACCACTACTAATCTCAAGTACATCGATCCGATCAAATCCAGTGTCGTATCCCTTTAAAGAGTCATTATGACGCTCTGCCACTACTAATCTCAAGTCCTCCGAGCCAATCAAATCCAGTGTCGACTCCCTTTAAAGATTTACGCTGAACTGTTTTGTCAGTTGCTATTCTGATACTGCAGACCAGAACCAACGGCGACGGACCTAGACCACCGCCAAATTAACCAGAAACAAACGAAGGAAGGGAAAAAAATAACAATCTGAAAGATCGATTTTAAGCTTTGCATTATATAGAGTTTATTTCGTTTATGGTATTTTTTTTCCTAACAAGATCGAGGCCATTGTCCTTTTACGTTGCCCCACCCCTGACCACAGTGCTCTATAACTCAAGGATAAGTAAGTACGCATACCCTCCGCTGTTTCCTGTTATCGGAATTGTGTACGCCTTCGCCACATCGTTGTGTTTGTCCTTAGTGGCATTAACATGATTCCACCGACTGCCTAAATGACTTACACACAAAGGGACTGATCGAACGGACCCTGTGCCGTTCGTCGGGCTTGGTCTCGAGTTAGATTGTGTTTTTTTTAAGTTTAATACAATTTGAAAAAAATATATAATTGTTGGAAATTGTTAAATTGAGCCAATGTATTTTACTTATATTTTAAAAGAAAAAGTATTCGTTTTTTTGTGTGTGTGTTTTTTAAATATATATATATATATTCCGCCAACCAAGCAACGGGAGTTTGCTTTCACCTTTAGAACTAAATTCGACAGAAAACGTGAAACTGAAAGTAACCGATAATATTTTTTTTTTAAGTTTATCGAAGAAGAATAAGAAGAGAAAAACACCACAAAATTTTAAATTAAAGAATTTGGCAGTAAACATTTAAAATCAATTTGAATTTTAGAAATATTTACCTTTATAAAGAAGAGTCCGTCATTGTAATAAAATAACACGGTGATTCACCGTAATTGCGTATTTAATAGTTTTGCATTTGGCGAGAACGATACGAAGACAAAGCTAATTAACTACACTAGGTTAACGGGCCTGAGTGAGGTGTACACGAGAAGCCGTCCTCGGTTGTCACCTCCTTGCGGAAATGACGTATTAAGTGCGCAGCACCAGACAGAACTAGCAAATTTAGCCTCTACGTTTTTTCTCTCCGCACTTTGAAGAGTGAGACACCCCCCCCCATCCCCCGAGGATAAAGATGACATAATTTTGCTGTGATGTCATCACAGCCATTATCAGGAGTGGTTTCTTATCCCGTTTAATGCTAATGTGGATTTTTTTAAAATCCTAATTCAGCGCAAGGCGCAAGTTTCTGAGATCAATTCGCCAGGTGCGAGCTCTCCAACAACAATATACATTTGTGGAAACGTTGGGTCGGAGAGAAAGCGAGAAGGCAGGAGGCCTGGCTAATTATTTCAGGCATCCGTGGAGCTTTATTAGAATACCAGAGTTGCTATGGAAGCGGGAAGAAATCAATCGGCGCTAGCAGCGCCCTCTAATCAGACAGGTCGTCTATTATAGAATTTCCTGGCGCTCTCTGTCTGCTAACAGAAAGTTTTTGTTCGCCGTCTGCTCATCGCGTGGATTCTAGGTCTCGTTAATTCCCATACTGGCGTAAACTCGTTAGTTCCTGGTTCGTCCGCACGGCGCGAACTTTGGAAAATCAGCGCAGGACTGATAGACTTCTGCTTATTATTATTTATTATATTATATTATTATATTAATTTTATTATTATTATTATTTTATTATTATTATTATTGTTATGGACAATAGCGAATAAGTGTCGAGTTCGAGTAAACGGCTTGAATTTGAACTTCTACATCTCCTGTAACATTTACCTTTGTAGTCATCCTAATACTCGCTGTAATAACCACCTGCTGTTTTATCAGGCCTCGAAACAAAGCCCTGTGTCGATATGTCGACTGATCCCTTTCTACGGTAGAGTTTTCAACAATAACAGATCTTAAACGAGGATGGGGGTTGTTGTTGTTGTTGTTGATGATGTTTTCTACTTCCAACTACCGTGGATGGGTGGGGGAAGGAGAGAGAAAGGAATAAATCCGGCCCTTATTCTTCGAGATAAATTCGCTGGGCCAAATAGATGATCTGGTTTACTTTTGGTTCGGTGTCGATGATAAAAGTTAAAAAAAATAATTTCTTTTTCAATTTAAATTTCCTCAGATTGAACTTGACGCGAGTTATTAGTAGATGGGTGCTCGATTAAGCAAATAAATACTTAAAAACGCGAAGATGATTTATGAATTTAAGAGATTTTATAGAATTTTTTTTCTTTTAAATCAATAAATAAACAAGATAGATGCATTTGCTAAAGCCTCGATTATAGTTAGGAGCTATTATTATAAACTTGCCTCATCTATTCGTTGGCCTGTCCACGCTGTTCATTCAAGTATTTTACGGGCTAAGTCAACGTTCAGACTTAGAAGAAGGAAAACCTATATGACGTCACGAGGTCCATCTTTAAGTGACCCACCCTCCACTTATATGCGCATACTGTGTCCAGGACTGCAGCCTAATGTACTCGTTTATGTAGCAAAAGCCGATAACATAGAACGATGGCTTCGCTAACGCATGACCCTTGACGACGCTCGAGCAGGTTCTCCCGAACCATTAACAAAACAACGTGACGTAGTACACACATTTGTTCTATCGGCGCACTGAAAAACTACAAGCAATAATGTCAGAATCGAACGCCACCTGACGGTTTGCTCGTGACCGAGCAACTGTCACTCTTGCGCAGAATCTGAGTGCAAGAACATGTTTAGCAGCGTCGCTACAGCGGACGGGGAGAGAGAGAGAGAGGAGCGAGAGGAGAGAGAGAGAGGGCCACGTGATCAACGCTGAATATCATCCGAATATTTTTTAGCGTTCAAAGGGGAGATATCCAACGACCAGGAATCTCTATTGGTTTTATATGGGACGATTATTTAGCAGCCATACGTGACATTAGGGGGGAAAAGTGAAGAGAAAAGAGAGAGAGAGAGAGATCTTCCAGGCTGCTATGTGTGTAGATTCATGGAGCGACCTTTAGACTTGGGGCGTCTTCTGGGAAATACTTACTTACATTTGGCATTTGAAACCCACTTAGATTAAACTCTCTTGGATACACTCGATATCCAACCCAATATATTTAGGTTCGCAACGTTTTGTTCGTCGTAATAACACCGCAAGCTGAATTAATACACACACACATAAAATAAAAAAACACTTTCCATAACCTTCCCAAGTCCTCTTCAATTTCCTCCTTAAATATTAATCGAAATTAAGTGAATTGTTTTTTTTCTTTCTCCTCTTTCTTTCTTAATTTAAGGATTTCACTTCTTTTCACGGTCTTGGGGATTTTTGGATGCTTCCTTTCACCTGTTTTTCTTTAGCCGTTTATTAGAATTTCAAAATTCTGCGAACCCTTTGAACTCGCCGCGGTCAGACTGGATTCAAAGTTTGAAAACATTCGAATTTGATTTTTTTTTTTAACAAACAAAAACCAAAAAGAAGTTAGGGTGGCCAGAAATTGTCAAATACCTAAACACTTTGGGGAAAAAAAGGGGATGGGGGCTGGAAGCTACAAGTGGACAGGATGCCGGGGAGCCCCCCGCCTGTGTCCACTGACTTCCGGTAAACTATGGCGATACACAAAAGGCTGTGAAATTTCGCCTTTGAAAAAAAAAATTTTTTTTTTCCGACCCCAGGAGACCCCTTAAACAAACTGTCATCTTGTAGTCCGCAGACAGGTAAGTTTACACGGTATATTTGCTTGCAATGGATGACTACGAAACACTCGTTTATAACAGCAGCGCCCATAATTGTTGAACTTCGCCATTTTGAAATATTTCTTATTTCATAAATAACCATTTCATTATTTTTTAATTATATGCTTAAGGTTGCAAACTCTAGACCTTTCCCCTCGAAATATCCTCGCTTTGCACCTCAAATAGTCCTGTTTGAGGCTGCCAGTTGCGCGTATGACGTCATTCATTTAGACCCCCTTAAAAATGGTAATGGCTGCAACAACGGGCCGGGATCAGCGACGATCGGAGAAAGTGGTGTCGACGGGCTTCTATGGACAACGCAACCCTGGAGCCCCCGTGGGATAACGCGTCGGTGAGCGGTGATGGACGACTCGAAACGAGGAGGAGGGGGGCGTGATTGGCTGAAACGGAAGGTTGCACATTGGGCGTCTGGCTGTTTGAAATCTTTATTAATGGATGTGGAAGGAAATTTGCGCGTCGTCCGGGTGGGTGAAGAAGAGCGAGGAGAAGACATTGCGAGCCAGTGCTTGCGTAACGAATTTGCCGATTTCAGATTGTTTATATAAACACCTCTTATTCTGAACAGGAAGTAGATGGTTAGTTCGGGTATTTGCCGTCACCCTATCAGAACAGATTGACGAGTCCACGGCCCGGAGACCTTCACTCGTCGCCGTAGTCACGGGTGTCGAGCCCCATTGGCTGCTAATGTTTCGGTGGTCCCATCCTGTTTTTCTTTTCGCCAGCGCTTTAGCTAACCAAACTGCGCCATCTGGAAGGCGAGTAGGGAAGATAATCAAAACATGGTCTCATTGGTTCTGCGACCACGCCAACACGATGGGAAATTGCCCCGACTCCCTGTAAGTAACACGAGAGAGGGAGGGAGAGAAAGGGAATCAATGCATCCATCAGTTATTAAACACCCTGGGCAATAGCATTTGTCACGTGATAAAAGCGACAACCATCCATCACTTGAATTAAGAACGCATCAGCAATGCAATGGGCGACTTTAAGACTATCAGCAGCCTCCCTTTAATAATAATCCCAAGTTTTTTGGTTGCAACATCAAACAAAATCCATTTTTCTTGGACCGTTCTAATGCTCTACGAGAGTTTAAAATCACAAAGTGTTGGCGCACCGCGCATGTATTTTTAATTTCAAAAAAATTTAATTAGTCTTTTGAGACCTCCCCTCCCCTCCAGGGCGGGTGGCGTCCGGGGTGTGTACAGAAGAGGGACAGAAGTTCCACGACACCGTAAAACAAATGGCTGGATGAAGACGTTGAGTGTTCGATTAACTTCTCTCGAATTAGAACCGCTGCGTTGCACGGTTCGTGGGACCGCTGAGACTACGCCATTCTCTGCAGGGAACGATTCTATGCCTTGCCCTTCTACACTGCGGCTACGTAATGGCGGGGCAGCTCTGCGACTGCGCCATTCTGTACCACAGCCTTGCCGAAGGACCGGCGGAGCTTGGCTATGCTACACCCGCCGAGCCCCCGCAAAATGGTTCCCCGGTATGGCAGCGGTTCCTTACTCCGCCGAACAATTCCAAATGTCCCGGTAAACACGGGGAAGGAGCAAATATCGCGAAGTCGAGTAGGCCAGGCGCGCGTGCTCTCTGCGGTTGTCTTCCCGTCTACGCTCAGGGAGATTAATCACAGATAAGGCGGTTTAGTGTTCGTGGCGGGGACGGGGGTCAGCCACACACACACCCCCCACCATACACACACACCACACACACACACACCGAATGGCGGAAAGAACCCGATAGCGCTCGCGGCAAGACGCTTCCCGTTCTGCCGGCCGCGTTCCTCCGCGTATCTCCCGAACATTCCAGAAGCCGAACAACTGTTTACGGCTGGTTCGCCAGAGCGTTCGGCACGCGTAATCATCGCCTGGTCGTCTGCTACAGATTTCTTCTCTCTCTCTCTCTATTATCTATGTATCGCTCTCTTAGTCTCTCTCTCTCTCTCTCCTCCTCTATCTATATCTATCTCTCTCTGTCTCTTTCCATCTCTAATCTATCTGTCTCTGTCCTCCCATATCTCTCTCTTTCTCTCTGTCTCTGTCTCCCATCTCTCTCTCTCTATCTCTCTATCTCTCTGTCTCCCTCTCTCATCTCTCTATATCCTCTCTCTATCATCTCATCTATCCTAATATCTCTCTCTCTCTGTCTCTGTCCTATATATATCATCTCTCTCTCTCTCTGTCTCTGTCTATGTCCTCCCATCTCTCTCTCTCTATTACTATCTGTCTCTGTCATCCCCATATATATCTATAATATCTCTCTCTCTCTCTCTCCTCTCTATCGCTCTGTCTCCTCTCTCCTCTCTCCTGTCTCTGTCCTCCCCATCTCTCTCTCTCTTCTCTCTGTCTCTGTCCTCCACATCTCTCTCTCTCTTACACTCTCTCCTCTCTGTCCTCACCATCCCTCTCTCTCCTTCTCTCTCTCCTATCTCTCACTCTCTCTCTCTGTCCTCCCCATCTCTCTCCCTCTCTCTCTCATCTCTCTCTCTCTCTCTCTCCGTCCCCCCCTCTCTCTCCTTCCTTTTGTTAAAGAAACCCAGACCGTTACTGCAGCCGGTTCCTTACAGACCGCGAGAGGGGGGGGGGAGGGGATTAGGTATTTCAGTTTCGCTGAACTGGGGAATGATGGCTCAGTTACTTCGTAGGGAGGGGTTCGTGCTCCCAGTAGAAAAAGAAAAAAAAAAAAGTCATTAATTCATTTTATTAACACGCTTTTGCCGTCTGTCTTCTTTCATCTCACGCGTGCTATCGCTGTTTCTTTGCCAGTTCAGAAACTTCTCGAGTTCAGGAAGAACAACGCTGAAGAGGGGCCGGGAGGGGGGCGAGGAAGAGGGGGTAACGCCTGCTGTGCGCCAACTCGGCATTCCGGACCGGGGTTCGAATCCACCCTTTCTGGATCCTGTCGCGAAGGCGATGGCGTCGTTGCTGCTGCTCCAATCATCGCCTCCCAATACAGCCCAGGACGGAAAGGGAGCGACAGATGGCGGTACCAGTGCGATTCACCGAAGCAGCGTCGGCAGACATGTTTGCGAAACGTCGTTCGTAGTCAAAGGGGCGAAGAGGAACCGGGACGAGAGATCCGATCTCTGACGTCACGACCCTGTATCACCATGACGACCACACTGCCTGCCGGTTTTTACAGCGGTCGGCCATATTCGCGAAACCCCGGTAGGTCGGTGAAGACCAAAAAGAGAGAGAAGGGAGGGAGAGAGAGCTGGAGAGAGAGAGATGATGAGAGAGAGAGAGAGAGAGAGAGAGAGGAGAGAGAGAGAGAGAGAGGAGATTGAGGAGAGAGAGGAGAGATGTGAGAGAGAGCGAGAGAGAGAGATGGAAGAGAGAGGAGAGATGAGAGAGAGAGAAGGAGAGAGAGAGAGAGAGAGATGGAGAGAGGAGAGAGAGAGCGAGAGAGGAGAGAGATGGAGAGAGAGAGATGGGGAGAGAGAGGGAGGGAGAGAGAGAGCGAGAGGGGAGGGACAGAGATTGAGCGAGGAGATGGAGAGAGAGGGAGGGAGAGAGAGAGAGAGAGAAGATGGGGGAGAGAGGAGAGAGGGAGAGAGAGGCGAGGGCGAAGGAGAGAGAGAGAGTCGGGTTTGTGAACGACGAAGCAAATAAATATTTATTATCCTTTTGCAGCAAACAAAAAAAGAACACGTGGAGAGCATGAGAGAATTTTGTAATGGTTAAGCTATGTCAAGTTTTTAAATGAGCTGTTCAACAGAAATACTTAAGCCATATTCCGTTTGTTTACATAAAAGTCCGGCTGCTTGTAAAATATTAAGCGAAGAGTAATAACCTAGCACAAGGTATCCCCTCCCCATCAGTCAGTTCGGCCGAACTCTTCTCTGTTTTGTTCTTCGAATATCTGCCCGATGGCAGCTGTGGTTTAGTTGCCCTATTGTCAGGGTCTCTAGGTGTGTGTGTGTGTGTGTGTCAAGCATGGCGCGGGAGCGACCGTGGCCCGAGAAACAATAGGTGGTGTGTGAGGTGCCTAATACGGAACTTCTCCCTCGAACAGCTCTATGGTAAACAGGAAGTAGAACACGCCCTCATTGGACCGGCAGATGACCGGAACGACGAGCAAGTGGCCGCTAACTGGGCGCCTGAAAGTGGAATTTTGACAGAAGTTTTTTTCCTAAGTGAGCGAATTGGCTCCGTAGAATGGCTCGGGCGTTTTCTAGATACCAGGGCCATCATCAGAGGACACGGTCTCAGAGAAGCAGCATTACTTTTAGACAGGTCTGATCCGGTACTTGCTTGTTTAGCAGTTCTCTCCCCCCTCCCCCCCACGACGTTTCAGAGTAACGCTAGCGGTTCTCTCCCTTTCCCCCGACGTCGCAGAAAAGAGTAGCGCTCCCACGGTTTCCCCAAGAGACGGCGATTAACCTCAGAAACTGTATTGTTGGTTCAATTTTTTTTTTTTTTTTGTTCCGAAAAGCATCTCATTTTCCCCCCTGTCTTGGCTGTATTTCTCTGAAATAGTGTTTAACAGTTTCAGCCGCGTCGGGAGCTCCTAGAACACATACAAAGGCAGGGAAGGGAAGCCTTGGCGACATTTTAGATGCAGAAGGAAAGTTACTGAGAAACTTTGGTCTTGGTGGGCGATACGGTCCGTGGCAGACTTTAAACAAGCCACATGTCGTTAAGATAATTTTGTAATCGGAGCACGCTATAGAAGTCGAAGGAGGGCCATGTACGCCTCGGTTATCCGCCCTTATAAAGAAGGCGAACGACAGAGGTATGCAAACTCCGACATGCGCAGATCTCCTGAACCACTTCTGGAAACCCACCCACCCCGGCTGATCAGGTAGGGGGTTTGTTGGTATCTCAGGATTGGAAAGTCGCTGACTGGTTTTCACAAATACCAGAACACCCGTTCTTCAGACAGCACGCTATAACTGTTTGGAATAAACTAGGGAGGGGGAATATGATAAAAAAAAGGGTGGGCGATAGAAGTTTCCCAATTTGTAGTTACATTTTAGTACATTTACAAGCGAGAAAGCTCAGGAGTTTGTGTTTTTTTTTTTACCTTTTATTCAGGAGAGCTCCCCTCCCCCTCGCGTATTGTTCTCGTTTGGTTTACGATGTTCTCTCTTTGTCGTTTTTTGTTTATAATCCCCTCCCATAAAGATATAACTCTAACCGTCTCGAAACATCACAGAAATGTTCGTTCTAAACGATGCGGATTTGCGAACTCGGCTCAATCTGGCCATTAATGTAATGCGTGCATTAATCTACTAAAAATCACCTTCACCCGTAATTTTTATTAGCTGCTAAATGGTGGAATAATTTATTTGTACATTCAAACATCGCATATCCCGTTCAGTCGGGGTAGCAATAATTTTCTTCTTTTTTTTCTTCATATTAATCCCCCATTATATCAGTTATGCTAACGAACTTGTCCCGGAAGTACCTGCTATCACGTGACAAGAAAAGTCACAAAATTGTATGGGAGATAACTTTTGGTTTTTTTGCTTTTTCTTTTTAAAGAAACTATTTTCACAATTATGGCGGCGAAGAAAAGAAGAAAAAAATGGCGAGAAAAAAACGTCATGTTGCGAGACTTTTAAATAATTTTGCATTAAAAAAAAACAATAATAGTAATTTCCCAGAATTCAATATTTCCCATTCCCGTTGTTTAGTAGTGGACTGTCACCCAGATGACGTCAGTATGGTGCCTGGAGCGTCTGTCGGAGCAGGGGGAAAAGACCACAGGGGCAGCAACTGTACCGATCGTTGGTAATAAAACACTTATTAAAGATGTACCACTTAAAATTGCAACGGGAAAATATAAATTAAAAGTAGGCTGTTAAATAGTTCTAACAGAATCGTCAAAATTGTTAGAATGGAACCGGAAAACATTTCTACGGCCGGTGAACCTTAGTGGTGAAATTATGGGTTACTTCCGGAAAAAAAAAACAAAAAAAAAGTTGGCAGCAGAGTTAGGCAATGTCTCGAAATCGCGTAGTGCTCCCGTTGTTCCGGGAGGTTAAACTCGGACGCACGAGATGTAAAACAAACTCACGTTGTCGCCCTTTGAAAAAACAAAAAAAAATATAGCACACACACACACACACCACACACACACACACCACACACACACACACACACACAACAATGAATAATGTTCCAGTATTTATTTTTTTTAAATCTATTTTGTGTCGGGATAAAGTTGACATTTGCGATGAACTTCTCACTAAATTAGAAAATCTAAGCAATATCCTTAACAATATATAGTTGTGTTTTTTGTCATCCTCCCAACCACCACCCCAATTTAGGCATAATTAAGTGACAGCCAGGTGCGTCGTCGTCACCCGACCCATATTTTTTTTAAAAATCTGGAGGACGGCCACAAAGAAGAGACCGTTTTTAGACTTACTCACTTAGTTACATCGCGCTTAAGGAACTGATACAGAACCTACTTTCAAGAAATTCCGACTCTCCTTGCTCAAATTATCTCCCTTGTCAAGATTTCTATTCTTTATGCATTGACCGAGAAAATAAAGGGCTACTGTGATATGAAATGGGTCAATTTACTGGGTTTAAAGTATTTGTGCATGCTCAAAACTTTGACTATAAAATAACACGAAATTCTCTTTTTGCGTAATATTCAACGCATCTTGCAACATCTTCTAAGGTCACGTGATCTTTAGTAGCACGTGGCCGCCTCTGACATGCGCGCCCCCGCGTATTATACCATTCGCGAGATATCTGGCAGTTCTGTGGCAGAGTGTTTCGCTTGTCCTATCAAGGCTTGGTACAGTTGTAGAATGATCTCAGGAGCATGTGTTTTTCTGTCCACTACGACTAGGAACGCGTTCTGAGGATTGTATCTCAGAAGAACGAGCAGGGCCACGGGAGAGACGTTGGATATTCCCTCTAGAAAGCACGTGAAATGAGTTGCCGTAACTTTGTACAAGTGGCACATCCGGGTAGCGCCGACCGGCAACAGTTCTCTCAGAGAGAGTCAGTCATATCTCGCTCCCCAACCACGGGGCTCCAGTACTTCAGACCAGAACATCGCCAAACCCGGCTCTGCACCCACTTCGCTGAAGTGCGGTGGAAATAACACATCCAACTCCGATCTCGCCCTACCTTTTGCTGGTGCTCGCTGGAGGCGTGTGAGAAACTGAACGTTTAGCAGCTTAACAGTGGGTAGCCAATTTCGTAGGAGCTTCTCCCACCGGATAATGAATACAGTCAGTTGCTTCTGTGGCCAGGTCTCTCTGTCTGCCTATTTCCGGTCCGTAGACTATTTCTGGCTAGATAAATATCGCTGTTGTGCCGTACTCTCAATGTTCGGTAATTTCATTTTATAGATATTTGTCGCAGGCTTATATCTAATTCGACCAGAGCTAAGTAAAAGTTGGAATCGCCTATATCAGTGGCGTAACCTTATTCGGGTACACTCCATTCTGAGGCAGAGAAAATCACGTGTAACAATAGAATTGTCACAGTGACTCAAACGCTCGTTAGGTTGGCCGAGAGCTGAGGGATCGATCTATGACATCTTCGACAATTGCCAAGCCGACTCTAGGTAGTTGTACAAAGAGGATTTCATACAAAATATCGTTATATCGTTTTGTTTAACGGAATATCACCACCTGCCGTATATATATATATAATATATACGAGTTGCCAGTAAAATATAAACTGTTTAGATTAATGCGGTCTTAACCATAAACATTTTTAAATATTTTAATCCAGTCATCTTTAAGCAGCTTCCCATTTGAAAACGTACTGATCACACGGACAACTTTTATTAGAGCAGTACTGCAGGCTTTCCTGGCCGGCCAGTCAACCCAGTAGCGCGCACACACAATTAATCAAAAGCGGATTGTTCCGCCATTGGCCAATGATATATCGCCGGAGTAGTAACAATGGTACCAACACAACCTTCGTGAGCTGACCAGGCGACTTCGATAAAAAAAAAAAAATTCCGATTAAGATGCCGAATTCCATTTGCTTCCACTGACGATGATTTTTGGATTGGCAATAATTTTTCTAAAATCTGTGTCGGTGGGGGTAGTTAAGAAAGATTTACATCAATCTCTCGCATATCTCTCCCTCCATCTCTCTCTCTCTCCTCTCTCTCTCTCTCTCTCTCTCTCTCTCTCTCTCTCTCTCTCTTCTCTCTCCCTCCATCTTTCTCTCTCTTTCTCTCTCTTTCTCTCTCTCCTCCATCTCTATCCGCCATCTCTCTCTTCTCCATCTCTCTCTCCATCGTTCTCTCTCTTTCTCTCTCTCCCATCTTTCTCCCTCCTCTCTCTCTTTCTCCATCTCTCTCTCTCTCATCTTTCTCTCTCTTTTTCTCTCTCTCTCCATCTTTCTCTCTCTTTCTCTCTCTCTCCATCTCTCTCTCCATCTCTCTCTCTCCATCCATCGTCTCTCTCTCTCCATCTTTCTCTCTCTTCTCTCTCTCTCTCTCCATCTTTCTCTCTTCATCTCTCTCTCTCTCCGTCTTTCTCTCTCTTTCTCTCTCTCTCCATCTTTCTCTCTCCATCTTTCTCTCTCCATCTCTCTCTCTCTTCCTCTTTCTCTCTCCATCTTTCTCTCTCCATCTCTCCTCTCTCCATCTTTCTCTCTCTTTCTCTCTCTCTCCATCTCTCTCTCTCTCCATCTTTCTCTCTTTTTCTCTCTCTCTCTCTCTTAAATAGCGAATCCGTCAACAAAATTAGATAAAGATCAAGGCCAGACGTCTACTGTCAACACTGATCGAGTTGCGTGATTCCTCTTTTCACCCTATTAAAGCCAGGAAATCTTGGACGAATCCCTTTATGACCGTATCCGAACATGCTTGGAGTTCATAGGTCCGAATGGGTTGATGAATGTACTAAATTTCTTCTTTTCTTATTAACGCTATTACTCTCTGTAATGTATGTATGTGGTCGCATCCTCTCCCAATCATGAAGCCCTCACCAATCAAATAAGCCATTAACTGGAAATATTTCAAGTAGATGAGAATGTATAATTAAACAGGGTTTTTTTTTGAGAGAGAGAGAGAGACAGAGAGAGAGAGATACGTCAGTATGCAGATAGAGAGAGAGAGAGAGAGAGAGAGAGAGAGAGAACTAATTTAAAGTCAAAATGAAAATTAAAATCATCACCCAGCTATTCTGTTTGGAATTTTACAATTATCATAACACCGTTTGGGGCGGCGTGGTAGTCCACTGGTTAACCCACCGTATTGCCATAGCCTAAGGCCCCGAGTTCGAACCCAGACTGGTCGATTTGGAGCACCGTGCTAATATGATGATGATGATGATGGTGGGGTGGTGGTTCTCTTATCTTTCTCTCGATTTTTCCCTCCAGCCACCATCGCGCGCTCAAACTTCCTCCCACATCTGAACATCAAAATCCCTATTACGCGTATTTCCCTCCTTGAAAGACGAACCTCGTCCAACCCTGATCAGGTCACCGCGGAAGACAGGAGAGGTTGAATTAATTATATTTTCTAACTTAGTACGATATGCAAATTTTAATTTTCCGAAAAACACCAAAGTTTCTCTCCCCCTCCCTCTGCTTGTTTCCCCTATGCTTTTTTTTTTTTTTTTTAAAGAAATGTATATCGGATATTTTAACATCGGCTGGGATTCAGCTATGGAAAAACCGACAGATCCGGACTGTAGAGCTTAGGGTTAATTAATAAGTGACAGACAGCGACGTCTACGTACAGCGGGAGGCCAACCGGGGAGATAACGAGTGTTCACGGTGTTGCGGATTTCAGTGAATGCACGTGGTTTGGCTAAAAATATTGCTTCAAGCTTCAACAACAACAACAAGTACATAGATGATAAATTACGAGCAAAACAAACAGCTAGTCGTTGTTTTAATGACGACACGGTTAGACTTGGGGAAGAAGGGGAATTAACCCCGCGACCCGACAAAAAGACATCCGCCGGAGGAAATCCCTTCCCCATCGTCTCAATTTCTGAAACCAAGCGGAAGAAAACAGAGAGCAGGGTTTAGCCCGCGCGCCTTCCGCAGAAAGTCCCCCTCTTCTAGAACCCTTCGGTGTTTTTTTAGAGGTGGGAAGAAACCCTCACGCGAAGAAGAATAAAAACGTGTCAGGAGGGGGGGGTGAGGCTTTACCGAGCCAGGTACGACCGGGGTTCGAACTCGAGTGTGTAACCATAGCAGTTTTCCACTAAACTACCGCGCCACTCATATTTACTCTTGAATAAACAGAAATTAGAATTAATTTTAGTGATGCAGTAACCCTGGCCACACATGTACTCTCTCTCTCTCTCCATCACTCTCTCTATCTGTGTACTGACGGCATCCTCTCTCTTTCTCTCTCTCTCCATCACTCTCTCTATCTGTGTACTGACGTCATACGCTCTCTCTCCATATCTCTCTCCATCACTCTCTCTATCTGTGTACTGACGTCATCCTCTCTCTCTCCATATCTCTCTCCATCACTCTCTCTAGCTGTGTAACTGACGGCATACTCTCTCTCCTCTCTCTTTCTCTCATCTCTATCTGTGTACTGACGGCCATCCTCTCTCTCTCTCTCTCCATCACTCTCTCTCTATCTGTGTACTGGACGGCACCTCTCTCGCTCCTCTCTCTCCTCTCTCTCCTCTCGCCTCTCTCTCTCTCTCTCTCTCTCTCTCTCTCTCTCTGTCTCTCTCTCTTAAAATAATCCTAATTAAAAAGCGCAGTTGGAAAGAGAAAACAGAAGTGGAGAAGCAGAGACGAAGCCGAAAAAACTTCACGTGGCCGCGCTAAACAAGGAGATGAATTAACTCTCGTGTGAAGGTTAACATGGCTCGATGACAGAAGAGGAAATTAATTTTAAGACCCTGTCATAGTTGGCGCACTATTTAGCATGGTGTGTCAACAACATGTGCAGTAGACGCTCGCTGGGACACGACAGGTTCGCTAGGTGCCTATCACATTTATATATAGTCATTCTGTAGGTTTTTGAAGGTTGGGTTGTGCGTGCACTCCTTGACAAGTCGGGGAAGGGGGAATTAATTCATTGTGTCTGCAAGTTGCACGTCTGGAAGAAAATTCTTTCTCATCACAGAGAAAAATGGCTTCCGAGACTGTTTTTTTCCTTCCCCTTCCGTTCTGTCCCCATCTCACCTGTATACAACAGCTAAAATAGGCTTTTCTGGTTTCCCGAAACGGACTCAGTCGCTCGTCCGAATTCCGGCTTTTCGGCCGCAGAAATGACCGGTGAAGAAGAAGCGAGACAGACCAATTACTTCTGCAAGGGTACGGAGAGGCCCAGTTCAACGCGCGAAAGAATCGGCAGGCGGCGCCACAGTCGATAACCGTTGCATCACTTGTCTGGCTAGAGATGATCGTACCCTCGCAGTACGGCCCGTCGTGAAGGAATCGCAGCAGCGCTGCAGGACCCCGTACCTCGCGACACAATGTACTTGCTACTCTAAACGTCGGGCGTTCAGTATATCGCACACCCCTAACACCGGGCCACCGCAGGGCGAGGTGGGAGCTATGACTCATCTACTCTGTACATCGGCGGACTGAAGCCCGATTCTCGTCTCGCAATGGTCGTCATCGTGTCTGAAGGAAACCAAACAGACGTAATGCTGACCGTTGGAGAAAGACCTATTGAAAGAGGTTAGTTCTGGTGACCACAGAAGCGAACTGGTTCTCTTCGATGGAACTGTCATGCGTCAGCGCCACCAGGATAAGTTTACTGGGCCTGTTGTCATACCGTAAGCTACGGTGATTATTTCACTCTCATTAACGATAATGCAAGAGCTCTTATTGCGCAAGAATACTCGGAAATCACCTTTAGGAGAATATCTCCCAACGGTCCGGTCGTTTCCCAGGCCTAAACTGCAACAGAACACGTGTCCGTCCATGAGCACTGACCAGCGAGCCCGTGCTGACGAGGCCATCCCGGAACTGCGTCAAGCCTTGACAGAAGAGCGCCACCAACCGATACAAGACTGCATTGAGACATCTGGCGGACGGCTATGAGACACGGGTGCACTGCTATATCGCTAGGCAGAGGCAGCCAATGCCATCAAAAGTTGAAAAATCACACCCCTACTGGATGAGTCTCTATCCCTTTGCTTTCACTGTTGTCACTGCGACATACACATCGTTTAGTAGGGAAATCCTAACAAAATTAATAACTTTCCAATTACTTGAGACGAACTTCTCGTCTCTGCTCCCCCCACCACTTCTGAAACAAGAGGAGGTTATTCGCCGAAGCCGTAGAGATGGTCTTTCGGTCTATCAGTTCCTTCAGAGTCCGAGAAATCTCCATAGATATTTTGGTGTGTTGAGCGATTTTAAGGAACCCCGGAACATAACTTGGGGACAACGTCAAGAGAATTTAAAGTCGAAGCATCAACCGGTAACCAAGAGTCATAAAATCCAGAGAGAGAATTCTGTTTTCGCTGCCGATCGAGCTAACGGAATTCTAAGGGCGTTTAGCCGAATTGTGGGAACCCCTAAGCATCTAAATCTCTGAACTCGTTCGCAACTTAACTTACGCGATGCTGACTTTAAATTTAAAGAAAAAAAGATAACGAAAAGTTTTCCGATTGGCGGGTGCAATTAACGGCAATTCCCTCCCTTGGACTGGTCCACGGTCTCCAATGGGGGGGGGGTGAGACAACTCCCGCACCGTGGTCTAAACGGTCAATAATGATCGCTTATTTGATAAATATCCATAGAACAGAAACGCTACAGCTATTCGGCGCGTAGATCGGTGGTGTCAGTGCCCTGAATCTCGTTACTAAGGCAACGGATCGAACGACCCACTCCGGAAATGAGGGCGGAATTGCCGTCAGTCTCTAGTAAGAGACTAATGATTGGCTCGTGTGTATGTACGTCACCCGATTTTAAAGCGGAAAGTTTGAGAGGGATTTGAGAAATATCCGGAGGTTTCCTTTAATTGTTAAAATGCAAATTGGTAAATCGAGGAAAGCTAAATTCATCTCGGCAGTACCCCTCGGTCACCGAGGTAAGTAGTTCCCCCTTCTGGCTCCTTTCGGCGGACGACGTCCTCAACCTCGGAGTCAGGCCAGGTTGGGGGGGGGAGCGGTCTACAAAAAGGACCAGGCTGAGAGCTCGCCCATAGGGGATGGGCGTCGTACCACCCGCCGAGGAAGCCATCGTCTCTCTCTCTCGTTCACTCTCTGCGCGACAGGGGGCTGACCGCACTAGATGACCAGTACAGCTTCGGCATACTTACTACCCGCCGAGATCAGTTCATTATCGAGGCTACTTCAGCTGGCCGGTTTCTTTCCGAGACCCTCCCTTTTTTTTTTTTATAAAATCCGTGCGTTTCTGGAGATTTTGGTGCGAATTCACTCTCCCTTCTCTTTAGTTTGGGAAGGGCCGCAGATCTGTAATTACGGCCTTGAGCGTAAACTAGCTTAAACCTCGGCTCGGCTCGCCACCGAACTCCGGCAGCGAAATGGCGAGACCAACGGATTCACGAAGTGAAGGGGCTGCTGCTGTTGGTTACCAGGGATATGGCGCGAGATAAGTATTTCCTTCCTCGTGGATACAACCGACCTAGAATTAACTAGAGGACCGCAGTATTAAATCCACTGCGAGACCGGATATTAATAAATAATCCTTCTGTCACAGGGTCTTCCCTTCTGAATAACTAAAGGAAGCGAATGCAGTTAATACGGTTCTTTCTTTCGTTAAAAGGAAAAAAAATTTTTTTTGCCGGTTTGTTTAGAATTATCCTTGGTTTTATGCACGGTGACATACATACACATATATATATATTACTTGGCTATGGGGGACAAGTCGTTGGAAGTAATAGATTGTGTCAGAATCCGCCGGCTGGGGAATTTTCTCGCTCTCTTCCATCCCGGCTGAAGTCTTCTGAATAATTTACACAGATAAGCAGCGCATTTAAATGACAAGAAATGTCATTAGCAGATGAGAGCCTTCCATGGAAGCCAGTTCTCGGGCTGGTGGAGTTCCTCCATCGATTTAACGGCCTTATTATCATTTCTTTTAGCGCAAGATGGTTCTGTTGTGTCTGTCTTTCGGTCTGCCTGTCAGTTCGCACCGGCAGGTTCCTAATTTTGTGTTCTGCCCACTCTTGGTGGAGGGGGGGGGGGTTAGACAGCCACATTAACCCCCGTGGCGGTGACGTCACGTCGCCTAGCACGCGGCCATTTTGGCTCCGGCTTAATACTTGACGAGAAAGAGAGAGAGAGAGAGATGGAGAAGCGGAACAGAACAGCTATCTTATTGAAGTCTTGGCCAGGTCCCCTGCGCCCGCCGGAGATCGCCAGAGAGACACGACGAAGCCATTGGCTAAGCGCGAGGCCGAGATGTCACAAATACAGGTGGCCGCGATCTCGGCTGACCTCTATCGATTTCCGGCGCCGCCACCCTCCCCGGGATCTTCTCCGGGTAGCCAGGGAGACCGAGTTGATGGACAGTTCAGACGTCGGGAAGAAACGAGCCCGTTTCTGTTGGCAGGGCGTCCGTTCTTACACCATCCCCGTGAAACGGCTCGTGACAGAGTTCGGCCGAATTCTGTCTGATCAAGTTCACGGTCATCGCGGCTGAGACCGACGTTAAGAGATTTTCTTTCAGCCTCGGGGCTGGAAATAAAATGGCTGAACTTGGGTCGTCTGCTTGGAATCTTTTTTTTTTTTTTTTTTTTTCTAAAGCATTATAGGAAGATCTCTGCTTCTCTTCCGTAAATAAATAAAAGAAAGACGAAAACAGTTTGTATTATTAGTCCACATTTTAACACTAGAATACTTCTTATTTCCAAAGATGTAAACTATGCAACTGCTACTCAAGTTTACTTAATTTTGAAGGGTGTAAACTTCATGTATAATCCACTGCTATTTCGCCTTTATTTCTGCTACTCAAGTTTACTTCATTTTCAAGGGTGTAAACTTCATGTATAATCCACTGCTATTTAGCCTTTATTTCTGCTACTCAAGTTTACTTAATTTTGAAGGGTGTAAACTTCATGTATAATCCACTGCTATTTAGCCTTTATTTCTGCTACTCAAGTTTACTTCATTTTGAAGGGTGTAAACTTCATGTATAATCCACTGCTATTTAGCCTTTATTTCTGCTACTCAAGTTTACTTAATTTTCAAGGGTGTAAACTTCATGTATAATCCACTGCTATTTAGCCTTTATTTCTGCTACTCAAGTTTACTTAATTTTGAAGGGTGTAAACTTCATGTATAATCCACTGCTATTTATCCTTTATTTCTGCTACTCAAGTTTACTTCATTTTCAAGGGTGTAAACTTCATGTATAATCCACTGCTATTTAGCCTTTATTTCTGCTACTCAAGTTTACTTAATTTTCAAGGGTGTAAACTTCATGTATAATCCACTGCTATTTCGCCTTTATTTGTTGTTGACTTGTTTTGTTTTTTTACCTATCTGCCATCTGAAATGATATGTACTCCGGAGTGGCCTAATCGAACGCAATTTTACCATCGACTATCACAATAATGCTATCAACAACTCGCCGTTTTATGGTTTATTTTGGGTTGAAAACCGTTACGGCGATCGGCTAATAATGGCTGCCATTGATACATACAGCGTGACGGCAAGAAGCTGATTGATGGACCGTACTTTTCACATCGATTATCGCAACGCTTTGCGGGTGTTAACCGTTTACTGTGGCTGTTAAGCTGGTTTCATTGCATATTACTGAAGGGAAATGTTCAACGACCTTTAATCCTACTCCTTTATTCGCACGATTGTGTAACTAATCAGCATCTGTTTTTCAGTTGTTTTTTAAAAACATTTTTAAACAACGCAGCAAATGCTTCTTGCTACAGAAAATTTAAACTTGACAATAAATAAGAACAAAATGAAGATGAAACTATAATCGACGTCATAAAAAGGAGGCTCTGATAGACATCAAATAGTTGAGACTACAGATAGATTCAAAAATATGTATACACACTTTGAACATATCTAATTTTAATACTTACTGCAGTTAATAAACAAAACTTTGTTATGTACAGAAGTGATAGTGTGAAAACGACATATAATGTTCATCTTATTTCCGGTGTTCGAAACTGCGATGTTGCATACTTCCGGAACAATTTTTGGATATCGTACGATGCGTTGGCTCTTTGAAGAAATTTTCAACGTTCGAGTAACATGAGCACGTAAATCGTCACAACTGCGGGTTTTTGGCAGTGAAAAATCCAAACATGTACTGGGAGAAAGACTGTTAACATACCAGGAGCTATGGCGTGGGTGAAGATCTCACCTCGTGGCATTGTTGGGCCATTCTTTTTCAGTGACACTGTCACGGGTGAAAATTATCCGGAAATGCTAGACAATGACGCTGTTCCTGCCGTAAGACATCTGTATGGAGGCTCTGGAGTTTACTACTTCAGCAAGGTGGCGCAACACCACATTATCACAGAGACGTTCGAGTCTTTCTTGATGTGGAGATTCCTGGAACGTGGTCATGGCGTTGTGTAACTGCTTATAAACATCTTCCAAGGTCACCTGACCGTACACCTCTGGATTTCTACCTGTTGGGAGGTTTCTAAAGGGTAAAGTGTACGGCGCTAACCCCCCGAACACTACGAGACATGGAGAAAAGGACTAAGCAGGAAGTGCGCAACATCTCAGTTCACATGCGCACTGTTGTATGGCGATCTTTCTCAGAACGTTGTGATGCATTTCGAACATTCGAACACGACGAGACTTCTGGGAAGCAAAGGTAACTTGGAAACTTTGTTGTTTTTACTGTTTGAGATATTATAAATTTCGCGCTTGGTTTTGATCGCCACCTGTGTCTTCTTGCTGAAGCAAGCCGCGTATTCGGCTACATATTCTCTCTTCTCCTGTGCTTTACTAAATAAAACGATTGGTTTTTTAAAGCCGTTTTAAATCACAGTTTTATATATTGTAAGTTTGTGTGTGTGGACGTGGCGTGTACTGCTAAAGATAGGTGCTGTTTCAGAATTTTCCTGTATAAAGTCTTCTTTAAAGGCAAATACGTCGACCAATACATTATAAAAAAACAAAGACAGCAAACGCTTTCATTGGGACACGACTAAGAAATTTCATCTTCAAAAGCAGGGTTAACGTGCGCACCTGGGGGACACAAGCTTAGTGCAGCAGTCTGCAGTAACTCAAGGTAATCTCCCCTTAGAAAACCCGCTGACAAAACATAGGGGTAATCAGCTCGGAGGGAGGATGTTTTTAAAAACGAAATAGAAGAAAAAACAACTATACAAGAATAAGGATAATCACTAGCATCCATCTGGGAAATAACCCTGTATAATATTTTATTACATCTGAAAAACTACAACATATTTTTTTAAGAAAAGAAAAAAAATTTTTTTCCAATTGTGATTATTTTTCTTGATTTCTCCTTAGAGTTTGAATTATTTCCCCACATCCGCTTCCTATTACGATCGATATCACGTGAATTACAATATATATGTCATATATATTTTTTAAAAGAGTAGTAGGCTGTAATCTAGGAAGAATTGCGGTTTGGGGAACTCTATTCGCGTTTATTCACAGGATATTGTGAGCATTAAGTAGCCAACTCTGGTTACTTCGACAAAAGTGAAGCAGTGGATCAACTTCCGTGCGGCAGCTGCAGATTAAATTCTCCCTGATGTGGTAACTTTTCACTCCATCATTAAACTTTCTTTTTTTTTGAAAAAAAAAAAATGTTTCTGTCGGTTCTGCCATCAGGGGCTTGCTTCCCTTACCAGCTGACAGGAAGAACGTTTTTATTCCCTTCGTCCCTTGGAGTGTTTTGGTAGACCGACGCCACGGTAGTCGTCTAGCGAGTTCAACCAATCACGCGGCCTCACTTAAAACCGGCCCGCTCGCTGCTCATGCGCCGCAGAACAGCCCCAATCAGCCAATCACGCGGCCACACTTAAACCGGCCCGCTCGCTGCTCGGGCGCCGCAGAACAGCCCCAATCAGCCAATCACGCGGCCACACTTAAACCGCCCGCTCGCTGCTCGTGCGCCGCAGAACAGCCCCATCGCCAATCACGCGGTCACACTTAAAACCGGCCCGCGCGGCTCATGCGCCGCAGAACAGCCCCAATCAGCCAATCACGCGTCACACTTAAAACCGGCCCGCTCGCTGCTCGGGCGCCGCAGAACAGCCCCAATCAGCCAATCACGCGGCCACACTTAAAACCGGCCCGCTCGCTGCTCGGGCGCCGCAGAACAGCCCCAATCAGCCAATCACGCGGCCACACTTAAAACCGGCCCGCTCGCTGCGCATGCGCCGCAGAACAGCCCTCAACTACCCGTATGCTAAAACTTACTAAGCGCCTAGTTAAATCTACCACTCGGCAGTAGGCGGGTTGTTAATTAACTAGGTAAAAAAGATTAACCATGCTAATTTTGTGTTTTATTTAGTTTAGTCGTTAGGAGGAAGCGGGAAGCCATCATGGCTCATGCCAAGATTCCCAGGAAAAAGATGGATGATTCCAGCCATTATAAACATTAAATAAATTTTTTAAAATAATTATCCTTTCTGTTTGTTTGGACGATTTTGCATTTTTTTTTTTGTTTTTCCACCGTCCATTTTCATTTTCCATTTTACCGACCAATCTCAAAAGTCGTCCATATTTACCTGAAAGTAATTTCTATTTACACCGGGATATATTCCAGGCGACCCTCTGCACGTCTACCACGCCATCGGTGTCATTTATATAAATCAGTCCGACTTATAATCGAACCCCCAGTGACAGGTCATTAGAGACTTGTTTGATGTGACGATTTTATCTCATTTAATTCTACATCCTCCGGTCTTTTCCCTTTTTTCTAAAGGTTCATAATAAAAAGTGTGTTAAGGATTCCCGTTCTGGTGATCTCCATTCGCCTCTTGTGCGGAGCATCAGCAGAAGCCATATATAATTCAGAACAAGCACCGCCATTAGCTTGAGTTTCAACCCCCCCCGGCTAACTTAGTTAACCCTTCTTAAACAAACAAAAAAATGGCTGGGGAAAAAAGAGTTGGTTTTTTTTTTTTTGTTGTTGTTGTTTTGTCATGCAAGATTCTACAGCGCAAAACCCGTTGCTGGGAATCTCCGACATTGTCCTTTTTACTTATACAATTTCGTAAGTCTCCGTTAACAAGGAGTTCCGGGGGTGGGTGGGAGAGCGGATCAGAACGGGCGGGTGCCACTGGCCTGAAACAAGGCTGGCGTCACGTCTCGTAAGAGTTTCCGGGCCTTTGGTGTACTCAGAGAGACCGACCATCCCCCGTATTATTCAGCACCGTTTCTATCGTACCGCCCGGAGGCAGATTAGCTTACCTGTTGAAGACATCAAAGAAGTGGCCGGCGGTGTTTCCGCGTGAGATTTTTTTTTTTCTTTTTAATCTCATTGAAGTTTCCGTGGTCCATCCCTTCCTTCGCTTTCTTTGTCCTCCATTAATCTTTTTCGCGTTACCGCCTTAAAGAAAACAACAACCGGATGCCCGAGTGCGGTTCTTTTGTTCTATATATATATATATATACTAACATTTATCTCGATCGCACATCTTCACGGCCTCATCCTTCCTCCGTCTCTTCCCCTCGAAGAAAACAAGCGGAAACACTTCTCATCATCTTGATTCCAAGCCCCTACTTGCGAAAGCACCGACTACGTCCATCGCTTCTTTATTCCATTTCATTGCCGACCGACGTTCACACGTGGTTTCAAACGAGCAGGACAGCATAAGTTTCTTTGAAGAAGTAACTGAAACACCGTCGACCGGAGAACGAGAGTTCTGGCGTTCACCAAACAGCAGAGAACGAGTATAGCATAGGAGTAGTATGGCATACCCTGTTCAATCCACCAAATGCGGCTCATGCCTTACACTACTTTAAGGCTAAATTATTCTCTTTTTATTTGTTTGTTCTTAAGCAACCAGAAAAATAAGAACGGGTATACTTAGAAAACCACCCGAGCTTGGGTATTATACTAACAATTTTTTTTTTAAAGTTCATACATCTTTAATTACGAACAAGAAAATTTAATTTTTTTTTTTTAAATTTTATTTTTTGTTAATTATTAATCTGTATCAGAAAAAAAAAGAGGAGCAGGTGCTTTAAAGATCGCTTGAAATAAAGGAAGACATATTTTAATACAAGATTTTAAAATTTAAAAAAAAGCAAGAGAAGATAACTCTTGGTAGCGATGTTTACATGCCTGCCCGTGCTGAAGCCGTTTCTAAGAAGTCTCCAGTCCGAAATAGAAAAAAAAAAAAAGCCTAATTAACGTAATTAACATAACCGGGACCAATCCTAAGATAAAAAAGACAAAGGATCCGCATGTAGTAATGTACAGTTTTCCTAGTCGGTGAAATAATTAAAGAAGTTAACGCATCTCCACCAAAAAGGGCTAATTACTGCGTTATGACTATTGACTGCGTAATGTTTGGAAGTTCTGGTAAACGGATAGTGCCGATGATATTATATTTTTAAAGGCTTCAAATGTAAATAAATGGTAAATTGTGCGAAGCTGAATACGAACGCTGGAGTTCTTTGTTTGCTGAATCTGAAGGTTCAGCTCTTTTGAAAGATGAAACACAAAGACGTCGAGTAAATTTAAAAAAAAAAAAAAAAAAAATGGAGCCGGTTTTCGAGCTCCATGTCCATTCTTTTATTAAATCTATTTGGATTTTCAGAAGCTTGCCAGCTAATACTCCAGAATTTTGTCGCCAGAAGCAGTAAATAGAGAAACCGAAAAAGGGGGAGTTTGGTGGGTGTACAAAATTCAACGATTACCATGTATTTCGTGCTGGCCGCTGACGCTAATAAGTGATAAATGTAGAAGTTGAAAGCTATCGCTCCGACGACAGAGTGTTTTCTAAAAAGAAGACAGTGGATAAAGATGGTTTCTTCTCTTCCATGCGCTTAGCTCTCTGGCTCCGGAGGCGTGATTATCGATCACGTCACGACCACGGTTTCCATCCCTTCGTCGCGTCAAGAGAAGAGAGGGAGGGGGGGTCATCTCAGAACCACTAAGCTATTTTAATTAGATTCTTTTTTACTGTTTATTTTTGTTGTCGTCGTCGTCGTCGTTGTTGTTGTTGCTGTTGTTGTTACCGGGCTTCGGGACGGTAGGTTCGCGACGGGATATTATCTCTTTGCAAAATTATCCCCCCCCCTCTTTTGTGGAAGAACAGTTCGCCGGGACAAGATCTCGCGCTGGAAATACAAACCAAAAACGGTGCCACCACTAGTAATCCGTTCGTTAAGCGTAGCGACTCCATCGATCGGGACCAGTTTGTCTCCCGCAGTAACAGCAGCAGTGATAATATGCAAACTCGAGGCTCGCAGCGAAGGGGCGTGTTTCAGCCACATACGGAAAAAGAAAAAAAAAAAAAAAAATTATGTACAGCAACAAAGGAATAATACAGCAGTTCGGAGGAAGTTTGACACAATCCAGCGTGTTCCACGCCTTTGTACGGGGATGTGCGCGGCCGACTCCGGTGGTAGAATTTAGGCAAATAAATAGTCACGAGTGCAGCGGAGAGAAACAAAACCGGAAACGAGTTACGTGGAAACACTCGCTCGTAGAGCAGCTTTAGAATTGTATTCGTGCCTCTTGCTCTTTCACTTGTACATTCTTCGTGTAGGAAGCAGTTATTAGTGGACGTTAGTAAATGTATATTTGCAGAGGTAAAAGTAACGGTTGTAGCTCGTGCTGCCTATAGTAGAGGGACGATGTTAGTTAAACGTGATGATGGCAGGCAGTGCATTAGACACTGAAAAGGTGGCAGTGTTAGATATATTAGCTAATGTGATGATCGTCAGCGTTAGAAGATATATATATATATAGAAACGAATGCTGCAGTAATAGTATTAGTATTATCAGCAGTAGCGTTCATTATGGTGTTTGTTGGTATATTGGTAGCGGTACCTAATGTAATTGGTGTGATGAATATTAAACATAAGAACAAAATTTAAGATGTCATTTCTATGACGACAATAAGAGATATATTACTAGCAGTATTTTTAGCTATTGTGGTAAGCGTTTGAATGGTAGCAGGGTTATTCATGTTACTAAGTAATACTGGTCATATTAGTGGGGAGAAAGACCAGAAGCTAGTTGGTTACAGCACCAGTAATTCCTAATTACGTGCATAGATTAAGCTATAATCGACTTCATATGCTTAATAAAGATAAGGCTATAATTGACGTCATATGCTTAATAAAGATGAGGCTATAATCGACGTCATATGCTTAATAAAGATGAGGCTATAATCGACGTCATATGCTTAATAAAGATAAGGCTATACTTGACGTCATATGCTTAATAAAGATGAGGCTATAATTGACGTCATATGCTTAATAAAGGTGAGGCTATAATCGACGTCATATGCTTAATAAAGATGAGGCTATAATCGACGTCATATGCTTAATAAAGATGAGACTATAATCGACGTCATATGCTTAATTAAGATGATGCTATAATCGACGTCATATGCTTAATTAAGATGAGGCTATAATCGACGTTATATGCTTAATAAAGATGAGGCTATAATCGACGTCATATGCTTAATAAAGATGAGGCTATAATCGACGTCATATGCTTAATAAAGATGAGGCTATAATCGACGTCATATGCTTAATAAAGATGAGGCTATAATCGACGTCATATGCTTAATAAAGATGAGGCTATAATCGACGTCATATGCTTAATAAAGATGAGGCTATAATCGACGTCATATGCTTAATAAAGATGAGGCTATTATTGTTGTCACGTGCTAGTTATAACTAACAGCATTCGTGTTATTCAGAGTAGACATAATGGTGGTAAAAAATGATGTCGATGGTGCTAATGTTAGATGTAGTAGTGTATGGCGCGGATAGCAGAGATAATTTTTGGTGTATGTGTCTATTCACAACACTATAACGCTGTAGTGACGATAAGCAATATCGTTGGTAGCGGTGGTGGTGAAAGTAATTTTAGGTGTGATTGTGTCGTCACCAGGAACTAATTGTCCAATAACTGTTCACTGCCGAGCTGTGTACACGGCGAGCGAACTGAGAAGTGTTTCCAGGCCGGCAGTCAAACCGCCATTCCAGTCAAGTGCACTCGCCAAGAGGCACTATACTGCACTAATTAGAAATAAAGCGGGCTAAATCCGAGGCGAGCCCGGTGCTGCCTCCCATAGCTCAGGGCAAAACTTTTCAATCCTTCAGCATCCAATTAATGTCACTTGAAAATGGAGCCGAGAAAATTAAAATGACGCCCAAAGACAGAAAGATTTACGAATCTGTTTTCTTTTTCCTGCGCCCCGAGTCATTTGTGATTCCGTTATGTAGAGAAAGATGGAGTCGGTTGCGTTTTACTCTCTCCTCCCCCACCCCCAATTCTTCCACCCGGATTTCTGGAAGAGTTAAAAACTGCATATTTTAATTTTTTTTAGCGGATCTTTTTAAAAACTAGTACTGCAGAAGATCAAAAGTATACTGTACTAAACTACGGCTAGCGGAGAGTGAATAGCTCCTCCGCCGCAGGTCCCATAAGCGTCTAGAATGGAGGATTCTAGGTCTTCAGGAGACTTTTAATGAAGCGTGATATCATAGATAATATATTATGAGGGAAATGTACAAAAAGAGGGGAGCACACATTAGTTGTTTCGGGGTTCATTTATTAAATATTACGAAACAGGGGCTGCTTCGCTCTGTCGGTAGTCAGAAACAGTCCCATTGCTTCCGCCGCCGCACGGAGACGAGGCAGTGCGGCGGATGTGACCCCGGCACTGCGTTTCCGGCTGGCGTCGGGCGACTAAGGGCAGAAAGCGACAAAGAAACAATCAAAAAGCAGGTCCCGCCCGAGTTTTTGTCCACAGAAACACGAGTTCACTCTCGCCAAGCTGAAAGGAAAACTACTACAGCTCCCAACGGAGTCGTCCAAGAGGCAGAGCGCGTGGAGAGTGATAAGATCTGTGGGCCGTGCGTCATCTGTTCTGACCCCAACGGGAGACGCCAGGCTCAGCTGGAGGAGCGGTCCGCGCACTCCGACCGTGGAAGATCGATTTACCGTTTTGGTCGGTGTGGCCCGGTACGCCGATTAACCAGCGGTCGAGAACAGTACCCCGGTCGATGGCACCGAGGCTTTGAAGTGTCCGCTTTTGACGTAACTTCTTCCATAGATACGTCCTATATGATAATTCCGCCGGAGTGGATTTGCCAATCTCCAGAGCCTTGTGGCCACTCCAGATAACCCGTTGAGCTGTAAAGATTAACCAGTTTAGTAGGCGATCCGATTATTAGTTCGCGCCTAGTAGCCCGCCATATACGCGCGTACCGATTAAGTCGGCTTTTCCACGCACCGTGCCAAATATCGGACCAGGTCCCATAACTCCTGGCCCCGACCCTGCGGACAGGCGGCGCCCGCGGTTGATCTAATATCGTCCAGCTTACTCCGATCTACGCAGGCATCGCGGAGGAGGATCTATCAGTTTCCATTTGAACCTCTCTTTCCTTCAGATGAGAGAACCTTCGCGAATTATCTCCCAGCGCGTGTCTGGAGCACGAGTGCCAGAGTGACAGCCTCGGATGTAATTAGATCAGTTACGCCAGCGGAAGAGGTCATGGGTTTATACCCTTTCCCCTTCGTTTGATTAATAACGGGTGTGTCCCCTTTTAGTCTGTTCAGCTCGGAACTCCTCGCCGCGACCCCTCCTCTGTACTTTTTTTTTTTTTTAACATCTTCCTCAAACTTCATTCGATTCCCTACGACGATCGGGTCAGCTATTTATCCACGCATCTAAACCTATCTTTAGTCGCCTTGTCGGCATCGCTTCTGCTCTCCTGTTCTTGTGTCGCTGTTAGCTGCTTCCTTAAAGGGGAACAAAAATATTTCGTTTGTGTAAATAAAAAAAAATGTATTAACGCAAAAATTCGCGCGTCTCCCGAAGTCATCCCGCGGTGTTTTTGGTTTGTGTTTTTTTTTCACTCTTAAAATTTAACCGACTAATACAGTGTCAAATCATCTGTTTTCTTTCCGATTATATCGCGCAGTTCTCTACTTTAAATAAGAGTGCGTGGACATCTACTTCACCCCGCCCGACAAAAAGGGCCGTTCTAGGGCTGCATTAGCGCGGGGAATCTCTACTTATGAATATGAAAACAAAGCATAATTGACTTTATTGTGTTAAGAGTGCGTTTCTACCTTGTAACGCAGCCAATATCAAACATTCCAGTATCTTGTTTAAAAACATAAGGCGGTGCAATGGTTTTGCCCATCACTGTATTTACAGTTACGGTCATAATTTTTGGACCCACCAATAAAAATGACAAACGAGGATATTTATGTAAAAATTCCATGGGCGATCACAGCTTTAATAGTGCATATATACCCAGCCAATGCTATTACACCGATTCTATTTGCAATGGGGGTTTCAGGTGAACGTCCCATATATCTAAACTAGCCAATGTATAGATTCTCTCTCGTTAAAACGGGCTCCCGGACAAAAGCTTACACTGTCAGTAGCTTCTAGAAGTTGTGAGATGCCTCCAGCTGGCACCAGCTAACATTTACCACGGGCTTGCAGAGGTTAGCCCCCAGCAGCAGTCCTATCGACCCGGCGCTGCAAAACCGTCGGTTGGGAAGGACAAGTTGTTTTCGAGGCGAAATCCACCATTAAAGTACTTTTCCCGAAATTCGCGGATGTGACGCGTACCCGCATCTCCCATCTTTGCTCGCGCTTCTGATCTTCCGTACTGGGATACAGAGCGGGGGGGGGAGGGATGAAATTAGATCGAGAGGTTTTGACTCCGCTCGTACTTCGGGAACACCACGCCCACCTTATCGTTCGTAAACACTGCAATAACGGTGGTTATTCTGCTCACGAATCATGTTGACTGGCGATGAATATTTTCAATTTGATGTCCTCCCTAATGGCGAAAAGTCAACGATAAAAATACCAGATAATTCTCTCTCTCTCTCTCTCTCTCTCTCTCTCTCTCCATCTCTCTCACTCTCTCCCCATCTCTCTCTCTCTTTCTTGGCTGACTTATAAATAAGACAAACAGAGTTACGTCCCTTCCATCGTGTAGTCATCATGTAAATACGCTATTCAAAATGCGGCATAGTTACTTGCTAATGTCAGTTTTCTTTCATGTCCCTATCCAGTTTATATTTTTGACAGCCAATTTGGACAGGAGCGAATGAAAACTAAGAAAGGACATATTCAGAGAGAGCGAGAGAGAAACGTGCGCTTGGGAAATAAATCTTTTTCGCTCAAGTTACTTCTGATGTATAATACATAAATGATGCCATTGCTTTCCTGTCACGACTACAGTTAAGTCTGTACGTGCAGTGGCTGTGCATAATCTTGCAAGACGTTCAGTTATGCGTCATGGTTGTGCAAACTGCCACAAGGCGCACGGTTGTGCGTCATAGTTGTGCAAGATAATGTGCTGCATTCGAATTTACTTATTGCCCATTTGGTGTCAGTAGGCAAATCGTTGCCAGCTGAATAATCAATTAAATCGCAATGGTGAAGTGGATTTGTTCGTTTCTCTTTTTTTAAAATAGGTTCCAATTTTCCAAATAAGTAACAGTGCCGCATCCTTTAGACTGGGGAACGTCTGCTGTAGAAATGAAGAAATTCTTTCTACAAAGCTTTCTCATACTAAGGAAGCCGATACGGCATCCCGGGGAGACGAGGAAAAGGCTAAAGCAGGTAGGGCAATGGTTAAAACTACAGCTGTATTTTTAACGTCGCCCGCGCGCGGAGAGGAGAACCTTGTAGTCTGGCGGCGGGTTGGCTGAACCTGCTGCTGGTGCGTGGACAGGAGCCAGCGTTTCTCTCGCTATTGTTTTGTTATTCTGCTCCACGGGCGATTTCCTTTCGCCCGTCATGAATCAAGAACGTTTCTAGCGCTTGTCTTCTCGATGAAACTACCCCGATGATGAGGCTTCCGGCGCTTGGATCCTGTCACTCTCTCCAAGGCCTTCCAACGTAAACTCTCGCGAGATCGGCTCCCTCCCTCCCCCCTCCAACCACTAACCTCTGCGGCTGAACAGGGGAGGGGGAGGTAAATCTTGGGAGACAAAGTTTTTCTTGACGGCGAGATATGATGCGTCATTAATGCAGTAAGACAACATCCTGAACGCTTACTCTTTTAGATTTAAATATGTAGATGTCGAAATTGTATATTTTTTGCTTAAATTTATAGTAATTATCACTTAGTTCTTTGTTTCAAAAAGAATAAAAAGAGAGAGACCAGTGTGACCCAATAACGCAAAACGATACGAACTTCACTTCCCGCGATCACGTGATTTCTTAGTAGAGTCTGTTTACTTACTTGAATTCAGTTTGTCACGATTTTCATAAGGGTACCGGAAACGCACATAAACTCACGTGTTGCCATGGAAATACATGCATAGAATGTAAACCGTCTTTGAAAAAAACATATTACTAAAAGTCCACGCTGAAGAATTACTGTTGTCCACACGTATCCATACTTCGGAGTTTGTCGTCTTGCGGCTGCTGAGCTCTTTTGAAGTGAAAGTAAAAAAGTAGTGATGTCAGAACCCGTATGTATGACACTAAAAGGTGCACATTACAAAATATTCTGCAGACACCCTCCTCCCCCCCGCGAATGGTTTGTGATCGCTCTCAGTTTCTTTACCAGTAAAATGTTTCTAAATACTAAGCAATATTTTATTTTACGAAACATTTTCAAAATGATTTTGACTCGAGATTTGGTTCGAGCTGGAAAATCACGAAATCCAAATTGATGAAGATGGCCGGCCCATATAGAGGAATTCTGGAAGAAATCGAGCTGATTCGTGATAAACGTAACTCAGTTACACGGCACCAGGATAGCATCCTTTTTTTTACAATAGGAGTTGCTGCACCGATCTTAGCTAATGTAATGTCTTTGTCCGCTATCTATGCAAGTCCCTGCATTAATGCCGTCCAATCAGGGATTAATAGTAATAATGCTTATTGTCTGTCACGGAATCGTTTTTCCCTTTAGCTGCGAAGTAAAATTCTTTCTAATGTTTGCGTCATCTAACCCCTCTTATTTATTTATTTAAATATAAAACTACGTAAAGCAGTGTTTTTTTGCGGGGATTCACATTTGTCGTAACCTGGGATAGGTAAACTGCGGAAAACGGAAACCTTTTTGACTGGCCCGTCAAATGACCCGTCGTGGCAGCGTTGTTACTACTGCCCTTTGCTGGTAGAGCAGATCCCATTGGCATCTTTTGCTGGCCGTTTAATGATTCTGATCTGAAGGCAAAATCTCTGGCTACTAAACGATCTTGCGCACAGCGAGCACGCTGACAGGTGTGATGATTGACGAGGACAAATACTGAAAGCCGGACGTTACACGGTTACGTAATGGCTCAGGCGAACTGAGATGTGGTGACTGCTGTAAACCGGTAACCGAAAGCCGGACGCTACACGGTTACGCAATGGCTCAGGCGAACTGAGATGTGATGACTGCTGTAAACCGATAACCGAAAGCCGGACGCTACACGGTTACGCAATGGCTCAGGCGAACTGAGATGTGATGACTGCTGTAAACCGATAACCGAAAGCGAAAGCCGGACGCTACACGGTTACGCAATGGCTCAGGCGAACTGAGATGTGATGACTGCTGTAAACCGATAACCGAAAGCCGGACGCTACACGGTTACGCAATGGCTCAGGCGAACTGAGATGTGATGACTGCTGTAAACCGATAACCGAAAGCCGGACGCTACACAGTTACACAATGGCTCAGGCGAACTGAGATGTGATGACTGCTGTAAACCGATAACCGAAAGCCGGACGCTACACACGGTTACGCAATGGCTCAGGCGAACTGAGATGTGATGACTGCTGTAAACCGATAACCGAAAGCCGGACGCTACACCAGGTTACGCAATGGCTCAGGCGAACTGAGATGTGATGACTGCTGTAAACCGATAACCGAAAGCCGGACGCTACACGGTTACGCAAAGGCTCAGGCGAACTGAGATGTGATGACTGCTGTAAACCGATAACCGAAAGCCGGACGCTACACGGTTACGTAATGGCTCAGGCGAACTGAGATGTGATGACTGCTGTAAACCGATAACCGAAAGCCGGACGCTACACGGTTACACAATGGCTCAGGCGAACTGAGATGTGATGACTGCTGTAGATCGATAACCGAAAGCCGGACGCTACACGGTTACGTAATGGCTCAGGCGAACTGAGATGTGATGACTGCTGTAAACCGATAACCGAAAGCCGGACGCTACACGGTTACGCAATGGCTCAGGCGAACTGAGATGTGATGACTGCTGTAAACCGATAACCGAAAGCCGGACGCTACACGGTTACGTAATGGCTCAGGCGAACTGAGATGTGATGACTGCTGTAAACCGATAACCGAAAGCCGGACGCTACACGGTTACGTAATGGCTCAGGCGAACTGAGATGTGATGCCTGCTGTAAACCGGTAACCGAAAGCCGGACGCTACACGGTTACGTAATGGCTCAGGCGAACTGAGATGTGATGCCTGCTGTAAACCGGTAACCGAAAGCCGGACGCTACACGGTTACGTAATGGCTCAGGCGAACTGAGATGTGATGACTGCTGTAAACCGATAACCGAAAGCCGGACGCTACACGGTTACGTAATGGCTCAGGCGAACTGAGATGTGATGCCTGCTGTAAACCGATAACCGAAAGCCGGACGCTACACGGTTACGTAATGGCTCAGGCGAACTGAGATGTGATGACTGAACCGATAACTGAAAAGTCGGACTCCACACAGTTTTCTGAGGTTATCCATGTCAACCGATGACCGGAAACCAAACACCTTAAACACTTAATTTCCTCTGTCGCCGATGAACGATGATGCTGGCTGGAGGTCTCGCGCGATTGATCAGTGCGACGCCGAAAACCGGAAGTCCGCAGGGTATATGTATATATTCATATATCGACATAAACGCTGATGACAGCGTCGCTTTACCGATACTTTTTCCGAGTTGTGTTCGTCTGATTTGTAAAAGATGAGTGTTCCCAAAAGGATAAAAGTGGACGCGGAATGCAGAATGTTGAATAAGTACGGGACAGTCCAACAAAAGTTTTTTTTTTTTTAACGAAAGTGCGACGGTTTTCGAGAAGTTGCCTGTAATTCCAAGCATACACAGACTTTTGCAGTAAACTTTCAACTAATGTGAGAAAGGAAAAATATATATATAAGAAAGCTGAAGAATTCTCTGGCTCAGTAAACTAAAGACTGGACAAAATGCTGCAACAAAAGCCAGCTTACTGTTAGCATACAAAGCTGCGAAATACAAGAAACTATTTCCAGATGGTGAGTTTTTGGAGCAATGCATATAATTAATACGGCTGATATATTTTTTTTTTTCCTGAGAACAAAAGAAGTTTTAAAACATCGGTCTGTCCAGGTGAACCATAGTTTATCCAATCAAAGATGCAAATGCAGACATCACAGTTAGATAAGAAAGCCAAGTGATTTAAGTGGTACTTATTGGCCACTGATGACAGCCCAGACATTAGGGGCACAATCTAACTACTTATTTTCACACGATGCATCAAGGACCAGTTTTGGGATCACTGACGAACTGATGTCTATAGAATCTATGAAGGATGCAGCAACAGGAAAAGCTGCGTCTTGATAGATTTGAGAATTACATCAGGGGATACAATTTGATTTGGGTAAAGTTGGCCAGTGTTAGAGAGGATGAGTCTTCCAACTTAACAGGTGGAAACGTTTAAGAGCATTGAAGAAAACAGTCAGAGATGATCCCGGATCCAAGAAGTGATATATATTTTATTGCATCATCCACCAAATCGTGCTTTTAAAAGATGTTATGGATTCGAAAGGTGGACCCGAGTACCTTCATATGAAGCTTGTTAATTTTATTCAAGCTAGACTGATGAAGCAGTGACTGTTCATTACCCTGCTCGGAGACATCGAACGGAACATACAGATGTTTTCTATCGCAGGTCCCATCGGTTAGTTTAGGAAAAGTACTAAAGGAAAGTAGGAAAACAAAAAATCAATATGTTCTTAGAAATAAAGAAAAGAGATGATGATTTCTCACAGCTCAAACAGGCGGACCCGGCTCTCCAACTTCGCCTTTGGCACGAGCGTTATAAGAAATCCCACTGACGTAAACATCAAACTGCCAGCAGGAGAGTTATCCTCGTCCGTGAGTCCCACTCACCTGTGAAAGCTTTCAAAATCATCTTGCTCCCTTTCCCTTTTTTGTACATTTCCCAACTTTGCAGAGCGTCGCTGCTGCTGCTGCTGCTGCTGCAGTATCTTCCGTCAAGACTGACAACGACCACGAGATGATGAGTTATTTAAATAATGAGTTTATTTTCTCCCCGTCGGTTTGTCGACTTCATGAAAAAAGTGATGGAGAAGGGGCTCCCCCCGGAGCCGGGGTGTCGTCCATTTACCTCCGGCTGTGAGCTAGCCCCCACCCGAACTGTCGTCCATTTACCTCCGGCTGTGAGCTAGCCCCCACCCGAACTGTCGTCCATTTACCTCCGGCTGTGAGCTAGCCCCCACCCGAACTGTCGTCCATTTACCTCCGGCTGTGAGCTAGCCCCCACCCGAACTCACCATCCCCCACCCTCCCCGGGACCGATCGACTCACAGCGCGATTTTCGCTTCGCGAGAAGAAGTCCAGCCCCGAAATTCTAGACAGGTTTCACTGGTTACAAGGTTATTTAGCCCACCAGACTTCGCCAAGGAAAACCGCTCAGTTTCACTTGTTCGAGAGCAAACTTTTTGAACTGACGGAAACAGCGGTAAGACGAAGTTGATGTCGTAAATAACGAGTAAACATCTAGGAGTAGTGGTGCATATCTCCACATCAGAAATGATACCTGACTTTGGAATACTTATGAAAATGTCGGAAACTGCAACCACCCACCCACGCTTCCGACATGTTGGCACAATGATCTCTTATTTCATTCTTTTTCCTACTTAAAGAAAAATAAACATCATCAAAAACAAGTTCTCGTAATTCTGTTTTCATCACGCCTCAGATTGCCCAAAAGATGTATATTATAGAGAGAGAGAGAGAGAGAGAGAGAGAGAGAGAGAGAGAGAGAGAGAGAGAGAGAGAGAGTGATAAGAGAGAGAGAGAGAGAGAGAGAGAGAGAGAGAGAGAGAGAGAGAGAGAGAGAGATCAGGAGAGAGCGAGAGAGAGAGATAGAGAAGTGAGAAGAGAGAGATAGAGAGAGATGGAGAGATAGAGAGAGAAGAGACGAGAGAGAGACAAGTTTTTTCACACGGAATATAAATAAAAAGATGACGTTTTCTTCATAAACGCCTTTTTAACTGGAATGAATGTTTTCCAGAACGTTCCATATTAAAATGACCGATTTGTGCGCATGCGCGTCCGCGTGCGTATGAGGAAAGGAAGATGGAGATAAAACTGGCCTCATTATAGTCGATCCACACTCGCGCGCAGATGCAAAGTAGAAAGCAAAAAGCTGTGAAGGGGCTTCACAGCAACGCCTGATTAAGTAGAATGTTGCCGAAGGGAAAAGGCACACAGGGGCAAAGAGAAAGAAGGACGAAGGGGGAGGGAGGGAGGGAGTGAGAGAGAGAGAGATTCATCTTAACGGTACCATGGTAACAGCTATGACAAACCTAGGCAAATATTTGCTGCCTGAATGGTTGCAGCCACCGCAGCGCGTGGCAATCTCAATGGAGTCAGAGGTGTAAACTTGAATTTTAGCGGTGGGAGGGGGGGTAGAAAGGAAGAGGGAAAGAACGAAGCTTTTAATGATGCTAAAGGATGGAAATGGAATAGCAGCAATTAGTGTCTTGTGACGATAAATGAAATAACACACGAGCCGTGGTTAGCCGGTAAATGGTTTGTCTGTCTAATATCGCAGAGCTCTCCTGTTTTTGTGATTTTAAGGATGCTTCACAAATGATCCATTATGTCGGACAGTTTCTAGCTATGTCTCTTTTTTTTAAAATTTTTAATCGATTTTGGCATGGAAAAGAAATTCAAATCAAACTCGATCAAATGCTTAAAGTTGATGGACACTGTATCACCATTTAATTTACTATTTCGTGTGATAAAACTATCCATTTTTTAATCATATTTGCATGTAAATAACGAAATTAAATTTCGATCAGGATAAGAACGAATAGTTATCGGAGATGTTTTATTTGCTGAAAGGCGAGAGTTAGTTTCCCCGGCACTGTAACAGTCGTAACACCAACTAACTCTATATTCCAGTCATTTTCCTCTGTGGCGAAAGAGAAGCAGGACTGGGTTTCCGATAGACATTCCTACTTCCGGAGAGAACTATCGAAGTGGTCGAAGCCGGTCTTCTTGAACTCACTGTCGTTGGCGAACTTCGGAAAATCTATATTATCATTTCGCATTCACAATTTTTCTGTGGAAGCCAAGACGCTATCCAAGAGATGGCAATGATCCGAGTTATCATTTAAGACTGTAACGGTTTTGTGCTAAATCACAGGGGGATGTACAGTTTACATAATGTAAAGTTCTCTTTGCCCACCCTTGAAAACCGTTTGAACTTTAAGCTTTCACCTGCCAATATACAGCGGTGGAAAAAAAAATTACTGAATGCTGGGCGTTGGTATTGTGTGTTACAGGGCAAAAACGATTAATTTAAGCGGTAGAGATAATTGTACATGGAATCTCTGCAGTAATTTCTTGTGGAGACGCGACTACGAAGTATTAGTGTCATAAACGTTAGTAGTCTCGTTTTGACTTAGGGGTTTTATCATCACAAATGAAACCCAGACGCGATAATCCAGAACAACAGCCAAAGCTCAGCCACTGCATCGCTCATCGTGCAATTAAAGCATATTTCAAGTGATTCAGTAATTTTGGGCACCAGTGTAGTTGTTAAATCCAGAACAGATGCTATTGTTGTTTGCATTTACAATCACGATAGTCTGCCTAAGTCGGAGGAGATAGCATCCACTCTAGGGCTGAACTAACTATGTATTATTCCCAAAACTTACCGTTACCCGGGGGGGATGCAAAATATATAAATAGGTTAAACTGAGGATCACCGGTTTGTCAGATATCTGTGCAGTAAGCGGTCTAAAATTTCTAACGAAGGGCCTCAAAGCAGAAACCTGCTCATCTTAGCATCTTAACTGCGTGTCGGCCATTAGTTAGGTCCTCTCACGTGCGTGGAATCGATGGCCCAGGTGCTTGCCAAAATTTATGCGCACGCTCTATAGAAAGGTAACTAACTCTAACGACGTTAGTCTCGTTTCTAGAAGAGTTCGAAATAACGATAGAAGAACATTCGTGGATCCGTACGGTTATTTGTCATTAGAGGTTCGTAAATAGTAACGATCTTTTCCCTGTCTTGACTATCTCACGGCGGGAAGGACGGGGTGTTGTTCATCCTTGGTGGCCAAGCGAGTAGAGTCAGCTAGGTATGGGTGAGGGGGGGAGCTCCGGGTCGAGCCCCATTCCCCTGAGAGGTAAACTCGCCATGGCCGCCATGACTCGCGGACGGACGACCAATCAACGAGCGCGGAATCGCGCTAACGCGTCTTTGTCCTGTCTCGCGCGCACTTCCTAGCGATTACAATATCCGTGCAGCCGAGTGCGATGGTAACTTGACAATTTGTCATCCAAGAGATATTTCATGCGTTAAGTCCACGAATATTAGCGGTACGCTGCAGCGCCACCGCGAGAGAGAACAGGCATCGTATCCATCGCTTCGACGGCGATCATTTTACACGTGATTAACCCTCTCTCTAAAATATATATATATAACATTCAGAATTCTCAGCAAGGGAGACTACCCTAGGTGCGGCGTCGCCGCCGTTACTGCTGGAAAGCGAGACCTTTGCGCCTCGTAGACCTGGCACCGCCCTCTATATTTAGATACGAACATGCTCGCGACCATAATTAATTCTTTTAAACAAACTTTTTTAAATACAAATACAGAGCCGTCTTTAATTTAAAATGTTTTTTTGTAGACGGTGTTACTTAAACAGGCTTCATACAATATATCAATGGAATGAGAGTCTATTGGTAGGTTTAAGTTTATATGGCTGGCGCCTTTAAAAGTTGATTTAGAACGACGTTATCTCGACTCCAGTTGTTGTACTGAATTTGCCCAACACTGGAAACGGAATGAACCCTCCATGACCTCGGCTATAGGAGCGGGGGACGGCGGCCGGGGCTGGATCTTGGCACCAGCTCTTTGTCGACTCGGGGTCCTCTCCCCCCCCCCCCCCGTTGCGTCAAGCGGCGAACTTATCGATGTAAGGTCTGCTCCTCCACTCCCTTCCCGAGTTGACTAGAACTGGAGGAGGAGGATTTGGGGCGCATCCATCATTCTAATCTGGCGCCAGGTGCGTGTGTCTACACGGGCGTACCCCTAGCCTATCCCGGCATCCCTCGCGCGCTACGGTGGGGGAAGGGGAATAACTCTTACCTCAGACCCTCTAATTTAATAAGAAATACATCAGTCAGAGACAATACATAAATAATAATAATAATAATAATAATAATAATAATAATACGGATTAATACGGTTTCCGATTGGCGTCTTTGCATTTTCCTCTTTTAGCGAGTAAACGAAGAGTTTTCTTCTCAAATTCCCTTTTATGTTTTTTTTAAAATAGAAAGAGACGGAAATATTATAAATATACGTTATGATTTTTTAAATATTGCTGGCCCTAGTAATTTAACATGTTATTCAAACATAAGAAATCTGCCAAAATATTAATAGGCATAAATTTGTTTTAAGAAAATAATAAAGTTATAGATGGCGACACTGAAATATTTCGCAGGGTGCATGGAATTTTCATTAGTGTCATCGATAACAATGCAATGGACACGATGACTTACGGGAGAGCTAGCGATCTCGTCGACACCACTTTAATGTTTAATCCAATTTGGCGCACGATTACGGTTTTCTTATATAACGTATAAAGCAAGAAAGTATAATAGTTAGCATTCTATTTTCAGTATAATCATCCGGTCTCCCTGACCGAGTTAAGACAGGCCATTAGAGACGGACGTGACCAGATACATCGTCATGACGTCTTACCCCAATTACGTGTTCTGTTTTGCATCGCAACAGCACACGCGGTATTAGCCAGGTGTCTAATCGGAAAGTAGATCTTTCACTCCATCTCACGTTCTGAAAAAGAACACAGGGAGTTTTAAATTGCGACAGACAGACAGATTCATTCCGCGACTGCTTTTTCTTTCTCCCGAGCTTCGGTTAAAAATGGCGTTTGATTTTTTGTGAGAGATTTCAGGCTTCTAAAAGGCGAGGTCTTCTCGATTTCCGTATTAGATTCTCTTTTCTTTGATGGCTTTTATTCGCAGATGGTTTTCCGTTTCCGAGTGCCATACCTTTACAAAAAGCCCAGAATTGGAATTATACACTAAACCCAGAAGGCGCCATTACGTAATTCTGTTACCACAGTACAATGGCTTTGCACCAAAGCTTCGCCAGAGGGAGCTTCAGCAAGCTTCAAACACTCCTACAAACTGAAGAAAGTACACCGAACATCTGCAGTGCCGACCAGTAGAAGGCCGCCAGAGGGAGCCGTGATGGTTTGCTCTATGTTAATAAGGATTGATGACGTAATTTCAATTTTTAATGCATACCTTTATTTGTAGGCTACTGGACCACTCTCTTGGACATGGAGTGTGACCGACAGCGATTTACCGAAAACCAATTGATTTATTTTCGCCCAATCGCCTTATATCGATCTGGTAAACAACGAGCCAGCTAACAAAATGCGGTTTACTAATTTCTGTATCTCGGGGCGATGAATTTTATCGACTCTTAACGAGATTCTTTATGACACTACGAGTTTTTGAATATGAAGTCAAATTCCCTTCTGCAAATATGTATTCCTATGGCATTTTCCCCCTTATGAATTTCTCGATTGTTACGATTTTCCTTTCTTTCTTTCATTATGTTAACTCTTTCTCCGCTGTTCCAGCAGCTATTTACTTGCTTCTTACTTCTTCGTATGTATCTATAGCTATCCACTGCTCATTCTTAGCTGGTCTTTCGTCTCGGGCTACTTCGATCTACGGCCACGTCATTCTTTGACTTTAGCGAGCGAGCAGAAGACCTACAACTACTGAGTTCAATCCAAAGAACGACGAAGAAAAAAACAACAACAGCAAATAAAATTATTTTATTTACAATTCAGGGGCAGCATCCATCTTTCTCTTTTCATATCCGGTAAAGAATTAGCTTCCTGCATGCAGCTTAACACTGGATGCAAACCCCACAAATGGTACATTTCGTACAATCGAAATTGCTACTCAACACGACATACATTACTAACTAAATTAGGGGAGACCAGGGATAGGATAGTTACTGCATCAGTAATTCCTAATTAGACGTACAGCTGAAATTACAATGGAGTTCTTAAATAGACGTAGATTATAACCTAATTTATATGACATCGATTATAGCCTCACATATGTGACGTCATTTATAGCCTCAACTACCTGACGTCGATTATGATCTCATCTATATGTCATCGATTATAGCTTCATATATATGATGTCGATTATAACTTCATATATATGATGTCGATTATAGCCTCATCTTTATGACATCAATTATAGCCTCGACTACAAGACATCGATTATAGCTTCACATATATGTCGTCGATTATAGCTTCATATATATGATGTCGATTATAACCTCATATTTATGACGTCAATTATAGCCTCGACTACATGACATCGATTATAGCTTCACATGTATGTCGTCGATTATAGCTTCATATATATGATGTCGATTATAGCCTCATATTTATGACGTCAATTATAGCCTCAACTACTTGACATCGATTATAGCTTCGCATGTATGTTGTCGATTATAGCCTCTTCTCTATGAGATCAGTTATAGCTTCATCCATTTGACGTGGATTATAGCCTCATATGTTTAATTAAAAATTACTCTGGTGCTATAACAACTTAACCTTGTAACAACTAGCCCCGGTAATCTCCTTTACTTTGAAAAGTAGCTGAATTATTCTCGCTGCTTAATCTTCAGAAATATACGAGTATATTTTTAAAAAATTTACATGAAGGAATATGTAGTTGCTGCTTTAAGAGTAGAAAGGACAGAATTATGGAATTGTACACCACTTTAATCCTAACTCTTAGTTTTTCCACCTTAACTTTGTCGCTTTCTCCTAAGCTAGCCCACAGCGTGTTCAGCAACACAGGGAGAGCGCCAGCGAAAAGGGAACCAGCCCCTTAACATTTAACACTTATCCACAAATGGAAGTAAAAATGAATAAGTAAAAGAAAAAGCCACCTGCTAAGTCAATACGTTTTTAAAGAAAACCTAAAGTGCACAAAGTGGCGATACATGATGAGGTTCGGTGAATGTATTTTTTATATTTTGGGGGCAATATGACGTTTCTGGTTTTCGAAAAGAAAGAGCTTCACTGCACTGGGATGCAGAAAGTGATGATAACGCGAGTACAGAAAAAAATTTCTTTTTAAATAGAATAGAACCCAATAGTAGCACACGCACAATAGCCACCCACACCCACACACACACACACACACACACGACAATATATGCTGCCAGCTCCAGGGACAATTTCATACTACAATTACCCCCATCTTCTCGATTAGTACTGAAGGACTCCACACACCCATTCTTGCCATAATCCTTTTTAAAAAATGATCTCAACTCTTTCTACGCTTCAGCTAATACATGAATGCCATTAGCTCATGGTTGTAAATATTTGTGGAAATTTCTTATCTTTAGCAAACGAACGGAATTCCAAGCCGAACCTGGCAGCTTTACAGGTAGGCGACGTTTCGTTCATTAAGTAGCAGACAGACCGGTGAAGCGGTTACCAGTTAGCGTATCCGGCGGAAGTGGTGTACGCTCGTATGTTCACGCCATGCAATACGTTCAAAGCAGTTCTCTCGAACGTTTGCTGGCTGGCCTAGGAAAACTAAAATTGCACAAACCTGTGAAACATCTTCAAACGGGACCATTGCGCGCCAATGAAGTGAAAGGCCTCCGACAGGATCCGGTCAGCTTCATTAAAGGCCACGATACATCGCTCTCGTTATTTACGTTGTTTTTCCCTTTATCTCCAGTTAATACGACAAAACCTTGTAAGATCTCATAACTTGTGTAATCTGGAAACAGGTGATTATCCAGAAGCCTTTTCGCTATATCGTGGTTACAAAGGATCCGGATTTGTGTACTAAAGGACAAGGAAAACTGAAAATGTGTCAGTTTAATTTACTGGACAACTTTTCTTTTGTATGGTCAACAAAATAGAGAATGATCCGTTTTTAACTGTACCAATTTACCTGCTAAGAATTAGCTTTTAGCATCATTTTAAAAGTATACTAAGCTGACAAACAAAAAGAAGTCATCTAAATATGTCGGTATCTGCTGACGGCTACAGCATCAGTCACAGAGGAAATAGTTATACTAGAGTAGAGGTCGGAGCGGCTGGAGAGAGAGAGAGAGAGAGAGAGAGAGAGAGAGAGAGAGAGAGAGAGATATGACATCAAGTACAGAGAGAAGGACATGACGTCGGTACGTAGAGATATGACGTCAGATAGAAGAAGGGACATGACGTCAGTACGTAGAGAGAGAGATGACGTCAGTACAGAGATAGGACATGACGTCAGTAGATAGAGAGAGGGACATGACGTCAGTACGTAGAGAGAGAGAGATGCGTCAAGTACAGAGATAGAAGGACATGACGTCGGTACGTAGAGATATGACGTCAGAGATAGAGAGAGGGACATGACGTAGTACGAGATGACGTCAGTACAGAGATAGAAGGACATGACGTCGGTACGTAGAGATATGACGTCAGTAGATAGAGAGAGGGACATGACGTCAGTACGTAGAGAGAGAGAGATGACGTCAAGTACAGAGATAGAAGGACATGACGTCGGTATGTAGAGATATGACGTCAGTAGATAGAAAGAGGGACATGACGTCAGTACGTAGAGAGAGATATGACGTCAAGTACAGAGATAGAAGGACATGACGTCGGTACGTAGAGATATGACGTCAGTAGATAGAAAGAGGGACATGACGTCAGTACGTAGAGAGAGAGAGAGAGAGAAATGGCGTCTGTACATCTTTCTTTCTCTTTTGTGCCGTTGACTTCAGCCGCACAGCGACCGTACTGGCAGCAGCTGATTCGCCGTCTTAAATGTTAAACTTTACGATTAAATTTCTCCATGTAGTTGCTTTCTTTTGCAAACACAACACTACTTCATCACTAGAGTGGGGGGCGGCTGTTCAGCTTGCAGAAGTAACAGCGTTGGTCTAGTTTCGCTTTCTGTTCGTAAGGGAGACAATTTAGGGGACGGTTCAGGAGAAAAGTCGGCCGACGTAAGCGGGCTTAACATGATGTTCGGAGCGAAATGACACCTGGAATTGGTCCACCGAACTCCCATCTGTTAAAACGAAGTCGTTCCATCAATAATGCGTTCTGCAATTCTCCCTGCCATGTTAATTGGTTGGCAATATGATCCGCGAGCGAGCTAGCAACTATTCGGGATTTCGAGCCGAGACACCTAATATTTACTTTCTATGCGCACCGGAGGTCATAGCCGCGAGGCTCGCCATTGGAATATCGCACATCCGACATAATTAATCAGTCTATAAGGGCGTGGGTTTATGATGAAGCATAAAGTTTTAATACCAAAAACTGAAGGATTAGTTCGGGTGTTTCCCATTGCCACCCCATTAGGAGTAGCAGAACTAAGTAATTGAGCTACGTTTCGGTGATCTATCTCTGCCGTCATCAGCAATTAGGGCATAGTTTGAGAACTATTTTGTGTGTGTGCAATGATGGCGATTTTACTTCTGATTCTGTAGTTTGTTACAAATGGTTGATTTAAGGGAAATCTTCGAAAGACCCGCTTACCGTGGTCTAAGCGACTCTGTCGGCAGCCGCTGTCTTCGGCCGGCGACCATAAGCAGAACTGACAGACGACTGACTTCCTGTGTTTTCGCGAAACCTTAACCAGGTTACTCTGCTCCCACTCGTCTACCCCTAACAATCGGTGGACATCGAGAACGGGGGGGGGTGTGTGCGCGCGCGCGGCCATTCGCCGAGTATGATAGAAGACCAGCCATGTCAGCTCCACCGGGGCGCGCGCCGCATCTTTAAGCTGGTTCCCGCCTGCTTACATCACTTCCGGTTACCGCGAGTGATGGACCTTGTGAACGGTCTGAATTCCAGTCGTTTGCTGTTGTTACCCTTCTTGATTTGATTAAGCTCTACTTTAATTTAACTCATTGAATTAAAACCGAAAAAGAGAAGAAAAGAAAACGGTTTTCGTCAGTTAATTTTTGCTGCAGCCTAAAGTAGAGGAGCCAACAGTAAATCTGCGTCCGAAACGGTTGACGCAAAGCCGCTTCTTCGGAAAGGGGAGGGTGGTGGGGTGGTTGGTGGGGAGAGGAGGGGGGTTGGGTATTGATCGCGAAACGAAAACGAAGATGAAGAGAAAAATTGAAAATGGCGTGAACGAGGAGTCGATTAGCAAAGATGGCGGAAAGCCGGAGAAAGTAATGATAGCAGACGGGGAGAATCAAAGATCCGAAAACGCTCGGGTCTGAAACTTCATTAGTGCTTGTAGATTGTTGAAATGGCGTATTGATTAACAATGTGCCTATATATATATATATAGTATTTTATTTCTTTAGACTAAGGAAAAGGTATAAAGGGGCTGGGGAGAGTGAGCGCGAGAACAAAAGGAAAAAAAAAAGCTGTCATGTGATCGCTTATGAGTGCAGCGGCACGTGCCGTCTTTGACGATGATGGGAGGTTAACTGGATAAACAGCTTCGCTGTGCGGTGCAAAAAGATAAACCATTCGCTCCCTTTGGGCTTGAACCACATTGACGGTTTCTACATTACAAAAAAAAAGAAAAAAAAAATCCCGCCTGTCAAACTGGTTGCCATGGATACCCACTTTTTTCTTTTCCATTTCGTCTGTTATGGGGTTTTTTTTTTCTGTTCTGTTTTTCTTTTTCCTTCAAATATCGATTCGACGACCGAAAAATCTCCCCTCCCCCCCTTTTTTATTTTTTTTTAAGGGAAAATGCAAAAGAACTGAAAAGTATTTAGATGGCGGCAAGAGAAAGACAAACACGGCCTCCGTGCTAAAGAGGAGGGTTGCGAGGACTTTTAAAAAGGGCGTCAAGGAGAGAACAAACAGATGAGGGCAGAGAGAAGAGCGCGATTTCCTTTGATTGGTCGCTGCAGCCACCTGCTGTTCACCTGGCAGAATGGCGCGGCTAGCTCGAGCTTTCCGATCGCGGCGGCTCATCTGGTCTAGAAAGTCGTGAATTAATTTTTGCTTACACTGTTTCACAAATAAGAGTTTAAATAATTAATTGAATTTATCTTTGTCCTTTTTTTTTTTTGTTGTTCAGGAGAAGGTAACTGGAAACCAGGCTTCAGAATCATGGTCTTTCCACGCCACCCCCCCCACCCCCACCGCCTATCTCCATTCTCAATACTCTAAAATTAAAGTGCATCTTCATATCAAAAATGAGAAAAAAAAGTGACGCTGCTACCACTTTAAGACTTCTTCATCGAAGTAACCGCCTTTCCGTGTGGATGGCATCATATCTGCTAGGATTGAGATCCTCAGATTGAGGGAGCCAGGTTATGGCTTTAAGAAGCCCTGCTAATTCTTCGTTGACCGTTGCAGCGCGATTCGGGCCGCTATCTTGTTGCGGCCCGAGCCCGTAACCTATGGAACGACACCCTGACGGAATTCCATGGATTTAAAGACATCTGTCTTTGTCACCAGACGATTAGCCGGCAAAAGGGAAAGATCGCGCTTTCACATTGCCGCCATCCTATTTAATTGCAGGGCAAAACCCCAGCTGCTTTTATAATCTCTAACGTAATAGTGTCGTCGCTTAGAATCCGAATGTTTCGAACGTCCGATCGGAGTGCGCCACGCCGTCTCTCTCACAGGGTTGGTTCTGATGCGGTTGAGCCGCTTAATCTTGTCACCGCCCACCCGACCGATCAATTCCAAAACCTCTCTTAATACCCTCTCGGCGGTAGAGGCTGAGATTCCGACTGCTGCAGAGAAACCGCGATCGGAACTTGATGTGACTTTGTCGCGAAACGGCATTCATTCGAACCGGCAAAACCGTCTGTCTCCCCGTCCAGCAGCTCTTCTCTTTCTTTCTTCCTTCGTCGGCCCTTTAAGTTCATCGCCGAGCCAGTTGGCTTCATCCTACAAATAGCTGTTCTCTCTCTCTCTGGGAGTAACCAGCTCTATAAAGGGCAGTAATGTATGACCGTGTTTCGCGTGAATTTTCGCTTTTAGCTGCCAAACAAAGCAACAGCAGTCATCAATAATGAGGCCCATTAATATTCATGCCGAAGCATAGTACGAGCTAACAATTATTCCTGTTAGTAGTGAGAACTTACGCCGGATGGGCACGGCAGGCATCTTGCTTTAGTTCAGAACTGAATTTAGCATTCATAGAAGTAATTTGGCGGGCTCATAGCTGTCAGAAAGCCTGAAGCGATGATGATGATGATGATGATGATAATAATAATAATAATAATAATAATAATAATAACGTCACGGTTAATAGTTTACAAGTTATAATAATACACGGTACACACCTGAATTAACTTTATTATTATTATTATTATTATTATTATTATTATTATTATTATTATTATTATTATTATTATTATTATTATTATTTGCTGCTGGGATGATACATCGTATCTAACAGTAGCGGCGGTTACCATGACTTCGTATTGACTCATGGTTTTGAGCGGCAGTGTAGCGGGTGGTTCTCCCAGACGATTCAGATAACTTTATTAGCAGTAAATTAACTTATTCACCACTAATATTATGATGATAGGAAACGTCCGACTCCCATCCTCTGCAGTAACCCTCGGTTCTTACGTAGATTTTAAAAATATATGGGATGGAGGTTTGTTGTTATATATATATATATTAGCCATGCGGACTCTGCCAAATTCTAGTATTTTGTTGTTGTTGTTGTTGTTGTTGTTGTTCCCTTTACCTCTCGTCTTTTCTCGACGATGTATCATCCATCGCCCGCTTATCCGCTTCTCGTACTTCCCTCTTCTCTCCTACGGCCCGCCCCTCCCAATAACGAAGAGATTCGACGCCAGGTTATCCACGACCCGGCCGGCGGGAACGAACCCGTCTGAAGCAGACGACGCGACCAATTAATGGAAAAGTGTTGAGCATAAATTTAATAATTTAGAAAAAAAAAAAAAAAACAACAACAACAAAACAAAAACGGGGGCATCTTTCTGTCCGTCAGACATTTTGTTTTTTTTTAAAATGAAAGAGGAGAAAATTTCGTTTCTGCGGACCTGGAGCTGATCGAGAAGTCGTCCGTTGCCAGCCATTTAGTCCCGTCACATTCAGACTGCGACATACAGCCATTAAAAACGTGCTGCCGACTCCCGTGTCGTCTGCTCTATCAAATTAGAGCGCACGAATTGCCTGGGCTTTCTCTCTCTCTCTCTCTCTTCATCTCTCTCTCTCTCTCATCCGTTTTGCTCAAAGGCAGGAATTTCAGGGAATAACAGCGATTAGTTTGGTCGGCGGGGTGGGGTGAGAATAAAAATCCGGGTTATCTCTGTATTAACTAGTTTTAGTCTTCCGACACAAGATGGCGCTTCGGTAATGGATATTCCTCATGAGATTCAATTTTGTGAGGAAGGAAATAAATAATCTTTTAAAGAAGATGTGTACGGCCGGTTTTTTAAAAAATTTTTTTTAGAAAAACATCTTACAGGAAACCATTCCACATAAGAAAATGCTGGTGTTTTTCTCAGTTAAAGCGTTATCTCAATATTAGTCTGTATTAATTATTTCCTTAAAGCTGCACCGTAATCGTTTGAAGTTCGTTTTGACGTCGTAGTTATTTTAGCGTCCCTGACTGCCTTTAAGACCAAGTGTGTCGAGCAAATAGCTTCAAAGCTACTTATCTGTTCTAGATGCTTCTTCATTTGCTTAATCGCCGTATTTGTTCAGTTTCCAAACGCCAGCGAAGAGAAAGAGAAAGATAAAATGCTTCAAACGTTAAAGCCGGGAATCGAAATGTACCGAAAGTGAGATTTGGAGCTTATATTAGCTGACATTCATTCTGCTGGTTAGAAATCGAACTTACTACTTACCCCTTTATCGATTAATAGTACAAACAAAACTATCTTTCCTTCCCCGTGTGCCGTGACGTCAGTCAGCAGACCGGATGTGGATGCAGCTTCTAAAGTAAAATCTCTTAGCGAAATGACTCGGGCAAGTTCTTCGAAAACAAGAGCAAAAGTTCGCAGTTACCTTTTGGCGGTGACAAGAAATTATTCTTCTCAAACCTAAACAAGACAAATTGTCAGGTGTACGTTTGAAATATAGCCGCCGCCCAACCTAAAAATAATTTTTGTCCTTTTTGTATAAATTACAATTGTGTTAAATTGTAAAGCTGCGCTCGCGAGGCTTCTATTGTTGTTGCTGTGAGAAATTAATCCCTCTAGCCTGAGTTTTAGTAACACGTTGGTTTATAAAGATTAGAAACCAACCGAATTTCACGGTATCACTGAATCGCTGTTGGCCACTACTCTTGTTCGGGCTCGTGCAGCCACCAAAAGCGCATCATGTGACCTCGTAGAAGAAGAAGGATAAGAAGGTGGGATGTCGTCTTCACGCTGTCTTTATCGTCAAACTCTGGGGCAGAAGAACGACAGCAACTTACTTTACCTCGGGTAGCTGAAGATGTCTTCCAGAGAAGACAACGTGGCTCAGCAGTTTGTATAAGTCCACTGAAGGCATTTGATGTGGCGTAGAAACAAGGACTGATACATGAGATTCAGCAAATGGGAGTAAAGGCGAAATCTGCGTAAACCGATCGCCCAGTTTCTTTTGATTAACAGGGGGCAGCAAGGAGTTGGAAGATAAAAAGACCGGGTGGGCACAAAATTGACACTGAGTGCCTTGAGGAATACTATCCTCCCCAACTCTATTTCTGGTGGTTATCAGAGTTGTCACTGCTGAAGTTTCTGAAGGAGTAGCAGCAGCTTTTGATGATGATGATGATGATGATGATGATGATGATGATGATGATGATGATGGCCTAGTCCGTTGGTGCAAAGAAAAAGGAATGAACAATATCGAGAAATGCCGAATGCTGCTAACACCTGGGGGAAGATTGATGTTTTTTGCGTTAATAAGAAGGGGTTTTTAAAAAAATGTAGAAAATATGCTCATCGTGTCAAATAATACAAGACCCCTATTAATGTTTAGTGAGTCCGGAATATAAAACTACCACCTCGCCGGAGAAAAGGGTTCGCGGGAACTTCTCGGGGAGCCAAAGGCGGAATTTTAAGGAAAGGTCGTTTCTTTGGCAAGAATTCCCATTACCATGGAACATGGAACGAACTTTATTGGTCGATAGCTGCAGAACCAAGCATCAACAAACACGCAAGTGGGTAATTATCGCAACGGTTATCGGGCCTGCAGCAATGCATGAAATGGAAAGAAATCAGAAGAATCCAATCAGTGTAAGATGGCAAAGAGAAGGTGATCGTTATTAGAGAAATTCGGACGGGTACCTTATGCACCAAAGATTACCGGACACTTACCGGTAGAAGACGGAAGGGAGCTACCTTTGTCTCCGAGCCAAAAGATCTGAGAAAAAAAATAACCCAGTTCTCAACAAACAGGCAGCACAAATACCATTATATTCTTTGATTCTCTTTTGAATATATGTAGTTTTTTGTTTTTTTTATTATAAACTTCTTGAAGTCAAAACAAATACGGAATCAAAAAAGAACACAAACGCGCGTATCTGTATATTTGAATGCGCTTGCTTTGAAGATGCTAAGTCAGACTTATCCATGAACAGACTGGATACAGATCTAGACAGGTGGATGGGCGGCATAGACTGCTAAGGTTGAGGACCCGAGGTTCACTTGCGGTGTGAGGAGCTACCTCTCTGAAATGGCTTCCTTTTTGGTCTCCCACCGTGCGCTTCTCCCTCATGAAGAGCTCCAGTATGAACCTACCTTGCAACGCGTTGCGGAATTACGTTCTCTCTCTCTCTCTCTCTCTCTCTCTCTCTCTCTCGTAGGAAGTAGGAAAACTGCTGTATGTAGAATAACAGAAACACAGGGATGAGTCTTCCAAAGAAACAACTACAGATTTTGTCCAAGAGGAGGGGAGGTGGAATACTTTTACAATACACCAGGGATCAGAGAACTGACAAACCGCTCGCCGTCTCTTAGGCAGAATTTTAAGCTCTCGGAGCTGCGGCCAGTATTTCACTCGCAGAAGCTTTTACCGCTGACAGAAAGGTAATGCTTCTTGGAGGTGCTTTGTGGAATCCTTATAGATGATAGCTTCAAAACCATTGCTGGAGCAAAAATCCCTAGAAGACCTGCCCAGGTGAAGCCATCCAGGGAATCACTCAATGTGTACTGAGAGGTTGATGGGGGGGGGGAAGAAAAAGAAGAGATCGCCCGACGAGGGGAGATTAAGTAAGGGCTTCCGGCCGAGACCGGGCCTGGATGAAGAGCAGGGGACTAGAGGAAGACGTGAGGGAAGCAGCAGAGCCCGTAGACAAAGACATTCAATGAAGAAATTGATAGAAAATTCCTTCTATCCCCGCAGCATTCCCAGGAAAGATTCTGTAAGCCTCCTTTCGGCTACAAAAAGTAAAGGAACACTTTTTTTTTTTTTTTTTGGTTGCAAACCTTTAGAAATGACTGGTGAGTTTCTACCAAATTAGAAGGCAGCTTCAATGGTCTATATCTGTGGGAAGGGGGATCGGGTGATAAGACGAGCCTGTCTGTTCTAAGATAATTTAGGGAAGCGAAGAGGTAAGGAAATTGTAATGAAGCACCTGGCGTGGGAAAAAACCCTGTAAGAGGGCGGCGGCCATGATGAACGCGATGACTTCTCCATAGAACCACAGAGCCAACCCGATTTAATGAGCAGTCTGATGGTCCTCTATGCAAGAACAGACGGCTGTATGACGCAGAGTATTAGCAGGGATAATAACATTTCTAAAAGCAAAGAGGTGACTGGCAATGACACTTCCACGGGTAAATGACTGTTATTTGGAGATCGTTGGACAAGGATAAAAATTACGCAAAACTAATTACTTGCGACAGTTTTTGCGTAGTTCTTCTAAATTCTGTTGAAAAGGAGATTTGGAGTGTAGTCGGTTTGGTTCGAGTGATGTAACAGTCATCTGTATCTAAGGAGCCACTCATCGGAAGCAGGATACGATGTCAGGCGCATGCGAAGTATCATCAAGCAGGTAAAATAGTCCAGCAGGTATAGTTTTTATAAGCGCTGTTGAGGTTCTAAGTCAGGTCTTGGTTACAAGGAGACATTTTCCTCATGCGTAACAAAAAAAAAAAATTATAGACACTGTTTGACACCATCAAAAGCTAAAGGAAGAGAGGCTCGAAACGTATCGTTAGTAAGTCATAAGATAAAAGCGTCCTCTAGTGGCAGTCTTCATCCACAGCACGTGACGCCACCTTGGAGCAGAAGCGCTACTACAATTGGGCTTCTCTTTCAGATTCCTTCTCTCCTCACTCTATATGGCGATATGCTCTATTTTGACTATTATTTTGCATCCTAACAGATCGATATTTGAATTTTGGTGAGTTTGACTGTATCATGTTGCACTCAGGACTACAGGTTACCACAGCCATTTTGGCAAACTAAAGACTGACGAATCTCGTTATTTGTCATTAGTTCTCTCATTTCCCACCATTCTATGCATAGAAACGTCTGAGCAGTCGGGTTAGTGACGTCATATTGTGCGGCTAAGCAAGTAACTGTTGAGTTCGAATGGTTATATGAAGATTGCTTCTGATATAAGTGAAGAAGCAAATGCGCAGTGAGAGAGAACAGTACAGACATTGAAGGAAGCAGACAGCCCAAGACTACTCATAATAATAATAATAATAATAATAATAATAATAATAATAATAATAATAATAATAATAATAATAATAATAATAATAATAATAATGTCCTTAACGACAAGCATGCTGATATAATTGATTCCGTTTAATAATTTCTACATTCACAACCGCTTCTTTAATAATTACGATTCTGTGGGTAAAAATAAAAGATGGAAATATGGGGGGAGAGAGAGAGAGAGAGAGAGAGAGAGAGCGAGAGAGAATAGAGAGATAGAATCCGAGCTTGGAGAGAGAGAGCAGAGATGAGAGGAGAGATGAGAGAGATGGAGAGAGAGAGAGAGGGACAGACGAGAAAGAGGAGAGACAGACAGACAGAGCGAGAGGGAGATGGAGAGAGAAGAGAGAGAGAGAGCTGAGGAGAGAGAGAGAGAAGAGGATGAGAGAGAGAGAAAGAGAGAGAGAGGAGAGAGAGAAGGGAGAGAGAGATGGAGAGAGCAGAGAGAGAGATGGAGAGAGGGAGAGAGATGGAGAGAGAGAGAGAGAGGGAGAGAAGAGAAGAGAGAGAGAGAGAGAGAGAGAATAGTCTCCCTATAACTGAGAAGTAAAACTAACAGCTGCATGCTATGAGATTTTCAGAAAGACAAAGAGCGTATGAAACAGCTGATCTACCCCCGCTTTTACTGCCATAATGCTGAAGTTAGATAGTCCTCTGCCCTACCCGCAGATTTCATGTTTGAAAGGCTGTAGGAGTCGACCCGTAGAAACCACTCGCTGTTCGAGAAATCAGTGTTTCGAACCGTCCCTGCCAACCATTAATAGGACTGACGGACGTTACTGAACCGCTTGTGAAAATGAGATCTTTCCAACGCTTAGCATAATAAGAAAATAATCCGCCACACCCAGTTTGAAAATACCTTCACCTTAGCATTCTCATTCCCATTTTGCATCACCGTATCTGTTTTCTCAAAAAGGCCATGAAACAGTTTCGCCAACCGGATTAATAAATAATTAGTTCCTGCATTTAACACCAGGGATTCTTTACGCAGCGCAAAGCGCGAACTGCTCACAGCGTCTAACCGACCGGCGGATAGATTTGATATCAGTACGCAATGTCGGACGGTTTTCCTTTCTTGTCGGGGGTGGGGACAGGGACAGGGAGAGGGAACGCCAGCATGGTTCCTAATGTAAATAGATGAACAAACATTCCAGTAGAACGAGCATCGCTCGAGAACTGGCACGCTTTACCGCCGCAGCGGAATGTGACCCTGTTAAGCGACTCCTGGTGTCTGAACTGGTACCCCGATACTTGTGCCAAAGCGTATCTATTTCAGGAAACACTTTGCTTTTTCTTGTTGCTTTTTAATGTTATCGGGGACAAAGTTTCACAGGTTCGGGATTCAGCGGGTAATCAGGTGGATGGGGAGGTATTGTTCACGCGTAAGCACCTGTCGGCGTAGTTCAGAAAGACAGGAAGCAATCCCGCCGGAAATGGCAGGGAAGCTGAGTCTGCTGGCCGAAGAGAGGGAGGGAGGGGCCGTCAGTCACCGAAGAGCGGATTATTCGGCCTTTAAGGCGTCGTCGCCACCCATCGGAAACCTATGGCAATGGGAGCGGGCTGTACAGAGATCAGTGCGCGGCGTATACGGATCCTGGCGCCGGACCCCTTAAAGAGTTCGGACGGGGGGCTGTTGACGAAGTGATTCGGACTGAATCCGAAACCGCCAGCAGCATAACAACAACAACAACAACAAAACTTGCCGCCATGGCGCAATCTTATCTGACTGCGAACGTCTGGTGGGAACGGGGAAAAGCGGAAGGTCGCTGGTACCGGCCACGCCCCTCCACCATCGCTCTCTCTCTCTCTCTCTCGCCCACGCGCGGGCGCGGGCGCACGAAGAGGAACCACACTACGTTTTTTGTTGTTTTTTCCGGCTGCACGTGCGTCGAGAGAGCTCTTGTCACGGTCAGCAGTCATTTAAAATGGCTGTTGTATAGCGTAATTTCGGTTAATACGCTTTTCTTTTGTGTGTGCGCGCGCGCAGGGGTGGGGGGGGCGAATAACGAGGATGAAAGTTGATAACAAGCGGCGACATTATGACAGGATTTTTGTTCCTTTGAATTTATTCCGGTCTGTTGGACGCGACTTGCAGACGACATCACAGAGACTACTCGGCGACCTCTGATCTCTACACCGTATTATGTATGCGGCGAGAGGGGGGGGGGGACTTTACCTTTTTATTTCTTGTGCCCGTCTACCTACCTACCTACCTATTTACCTACCTACCGCATTCAGCCGTGGCTCGTAAATACTTTAGCGCTACTATCCGTCCTAAGTAGTCCGTCATCGTCGCTACAGTAACGTAAGGTCCGTCATGGTTGTCTCCCCCTATCTCTCCTCTCCAGAACATAATCTCTCTCTCTCTCTCTCTTCTCCCATCTCTCTCTCTCTCTCTCTTTCTCTCTCTCTCTCTCTTCTCTCTCTCTCTCTCTCTCTCTCTCTCTCTCTCTCTCTCCATCTCTCTCTTTCTCCATCTCCATCTCTCTCTCTCTCTCTCTCTCCAAAATCCTGCCTAAGGAATAAGAAATTTCACGAATTAGCCGAAGCTTTCAAACGCTGTCTGGGTAATTTTCACTCTTTCAACAACAGCCACAGTTACAGCAAAACGATTCCGTTTGAGGGCGCTCCCAAAACTGACAGATTTAATGGGGGGGATGTTATCTTCCCATTCTTAGGCGTGTCACTTCAAGACCCAAAGGTCCATCCTTAGGCGCCATTTTCCTGTCATCTACGTCTTTTTTTTTTTTAATATTTAAACGCTGTCTTTTGATTTTGTTTGGCTGCCATTAAAGCTGAACTTCTGTAACTATGCTAGTGATTCTGAAAGGTAGATATTACCGTTGGTGCACCATTAAAACGAGACTTTCTTGGATACAAGGGAATCAATCTAAAATAAAGCGATCGTTCAATTTTCCCACTAAATTCACATTATACAGCATAATAGTATAGTGCAGCCATTCTTCTTTCAGCATCATCAGTCCAATGCATGAACCACAACCGAAACCCTTTCTTAGACGAAACGCCCAGGAGATTTTTAAAATTACAAGCAAAGATTTTTCTTTTTTTCTTTCTTAGAGGGGTCGACTTTAATTCCCCAGAAACTAAACAGGCGTAATCAAAAGTCACTAAGCCCACGTGGTCTTATTCGGCACTGTTCTCGAGGTCGGATGAGATGGAGAAACGCTGCAAGCCCAGTGCGGACGTTTACCGAGAATAATCGGGTCCGCGTTGCCGGAAACAGCGCGGAAGAACACTGACTTCCCGTGTGTCCACCGGAAGAAGGTTCTCTGTCGTCTTTTTCTTTTTTTTTTTTTTTGTCGCTTTTCAGTCTTTATTTAGAAGCTTTGGCTAATGAGCTGCGCTCTCCATCACTTACGGTTGGTTTATTGCTTGACGACGACTTGCACATCCGGCTTCTGCGTCCATGGCCGGTGATGATGACAAGATCCGTAGAGTCCTGACCCACTTTTCTCCGAACCACCTCTTCTAGCCACCTAGAAACCAACCGTCTAGAAATCTTATATTTATCACCGGAGGAAGGAGAAGGAAAAAAAAAAAACCATTTAATTTGCAAAAAAAAGAAGAAAAAAGTAAACGACAACAAGAACAAATTAATCTTTGAATAGAATCTGTGTTATTCATTAGGCTGGTTTACAGTCAGGTGACATTACTTATGCATCCTTGCATTAAGTGCCGTCCCATACATGGGCGACCGTTATCTGAAGATGTGAATTTTATACGTACGACCGTGTTGCAAATATAATGGCGTTCCGTACACGAACATCTATTATCTATACAAATGAATCATACACCAGAACATCTTGACAGAGTTTTATACACAGAATGAGTTACACGCAAATAAAAGGGAAAATGGTGGAGTCTTGCATATATATTTTTAACATAGGAAACATTTCCTTTCCTTTAGAAATTCTGATAAATCCCATACAAAGAATGGATAGACGTTGTAACAGAAGCGCGCTATTGTGTACGTGATGAAGAGGTCGCATTGAAATCCTGTATCATTTAAGACCAAGTTTAAAGATGTACTGTTACACACAAAACCGCGATATAAGACTCGCTGTCGTGCACCCGAAGTCGCTATAACGACACCGCGTGACGAATTGTAATAGCAAGTGCTACACGCAGCTATGCTCGACGATGGAAACATTTTTAAAAATGTGCTAGGCATAGAAGTGGGTTTCACAGGGGCCCGATGTAGCCGAAGAGGTGGCGGCGACCATTGTAACCGACGTGTCTGCCTCTGCTGTCAATTTCCGCTCCGGGTCGGCAGCTATCATTCCCCTTGTTTGCATAAATGTGCCGGGCTATAAAACAGTCAGCGAGCCGGAAAGAGGTTCGGTCGTTGTCGTCGGGTTAATAACATTTGACTCAATCGCTTTAAATCGCCACCCATCCGTGACCGTTCTAGGATACCTCTGTGTGTGTGTGTGTGTGTGTCTTCACGAGGGGACCGGCTCTTCTTGGCTGCACATAAGTATAATGAAGACGTGGCAAGTGAAGAGGAAAGAAACGCGTCAACGTCGTGCAGTTCGTCGACGACAAATTAGCGGAAAATAAAAGGCCGGAAGTAGGTAACAAATGGATGCATTTTTTAAAAAAAACAAACAATCCCTTTCGTTTTCATCTGTCAGCACGCGACGGGTGGTTTGTTTGTTCACCGATCCATGACGCGAAACGATACACGATTGGGCCAATCGTCAGCTCGTTCTGTTGGTAATTGCAAAATCGAAATGAAGAACATTGGCCGACGTATGCGCGCGCAGATCACCCTTTGTTGCCAATTGGATTTAATTAGGGAAGCAGGATTTTAAAAGGGTAACGGCAAAGCTTTATTCTGTAGTGCAGTTCGCCAACTTAGAAGAAAACCAGGATACCTCCAGCTTTAATAAATGGATAAGCATCTTGCAAAAGACCGGAGGACGTTAGGAAAGGTATCGTTAAAGAACCCAACCAACCCTTTCGCTTAACTTCCGGCTAATTTCAAATCTAAGGACTCTCTTTTTATTCTCCCGTAGCGCCACAATCAGGATTTGATTGGATGTCGTCGCACGCGCGCCCATTGAAATCATAACAATAGAATGTCTCCCTTATGAATGCCTTCTGTCCATTTACTTCGGACGGGTCTCTGTGGATACAACGACGTTCCCTTTTCTTTTTTTGAGCTTTAACCAAGATGATGATGGATGCGAAGCTGCTGCCACATTGTAATTGCGCATGAAATGTGGCGATGATGCAAAAAAGAAGGAAGAGAGGGTTAATCAAGTAAAAGCGAAAAACAAAACGAACTGGTTCCATTTGCCCTAGAGCTATTTTTCTAAGCAAGAAATACCGGCGTAGCCATGGGGCCTTTTGAATAGATCATAAGTTCATGGTAAAAAAACACAAGGGGGGGGTCGGAACTCTCGTTAATATGTTTGTTGACTGACTAGAAAGAATTAGTTAAGGTAATGGACGCTTTTCTAATTTTTTTTTTTTTTTGCCAGTAGAAAAATCGTGTTGAATAAGAAAGCTAGTGTCAACTTCTATGTCATGTGTAATTGTATCTGAGCCCTTCAGACTCCCTGGTCTTGGGGCAGTATATCCCGGCTCAAACAGTTTATTCGTCAACAAATACAGCGGGACTTCGTCCTCGAGCTGACGTCACCCTTACGTCACCGAAGCTAGTGTCAACTTCTATGTCATGTGTAATTGTATCTGAGCCCTTCAGACTCCCTGGTCTTGGGGCAGTATATCCGGGCTCAAACGTTTATTCGTCAACAAATACAGCGGGACTTCGTCCACGAGCTGACGTCACCCTGACGTCACCGAAGCTAGTGTCAATTCTATGTCATGTGTAATTGTATCTGAGCCCTTCAGACTCCCTGGTCTTGGGGCAGTATATCCCGGCTCAAACAGTTTATTCGTCAACAAATACAGCGGGACTTCGTCCTCGAGCTGACGTCACCCTTACGTCACCGAAGCTAGTGTCAACTTCTATGTCATGTGTAATTGTATCTGAGCCCTTCAGACTCCCTGGTCTTGGGGCAGTATATCCCGGCTCAAACAGTTTATTCGTCAACAAATACAGCGGGACTTCGTCGTCGAGCTGACGTCACCCTTACGTCACCGTGAATAGACACTGTTGTTGTATGTCTTAAAGCTTTAACGTTAGATTTTTTTAAAAAAAAACAGAGGCAAATGTTGATATTTCATATTTTTTTTCTTTGGCCATGGGATTGTTCCCTCTAGAGATTCCAGGAATGGTCACGCCAGTCTCACCACAGGGGATAACCTCCTCTGCGTGGAAACCACCCCGGTGAGAAGCGTGGCGCCGCGCAGTTATCCGGTAGAGGGCGTTGCCTATCCCGCGCCACGAGAGATTGGACAGCCCAAACCGTAACCCTACCAGAATTCTTCGCTCTTAAACGAGGGATGAGGAGCCGACAAAATCAGCTGGCGAAGGAGACCGAGAGGGAACAGGGTTCGGGGGTGGGGGAGAGGGAGGAATGCCGAAACGGAGCAACCTCGATCGGGAGTCGATCATCTGGGTCCAGATATGCGAAAGCCATTGGTAAGCCATCCCGTGTGTGTGTGGTTTCTAGACGTGTAACAATAAGAACGAGACAGTGAACAGATGGAACTTCCTGAGATGCGCGCGCACCCACAAGTGGCAATTTCGGGGGTTGGGGGGAAAAGCCAGTAACTGACTGACAATAGAAAAAGTCACCGCAATTTTTTCTCTCTTTTTAAAATTTTTCTCACATTTTTTACTTAGATCATTTTGTCTGGCAGTAAAATCCCCATCTGCGACAAACGATATACAGTCATCGATTTTATTTTAAGTCGACCCGCGCGAGGATCGGCAAAGACGCGACGACAATGTCAAGGTAACCTCGGGGAAAACAGCAACAACAACAACAACAACAACAAAAAACTGTTTTCCATATTAATTAGCTACCGACTAAATGTCTAACGCCTTGTTGTTATTCTCTTCGGAATCTGAAAAATAGAAGAAAAAAAAAAACCGAGCAGGGGGAAAATATCTAGAAATATTATACTGTTTTAAGAACGAATTGTTATTTGTGGCGAGCTAGTTACAGAGAGTAAAGGATAACTCGGACATCTCCTTTTACCTTATTAGCAATAACTAAATGGCTCGCTCCATCTCTCTCTCTCTCGTCTATCTCTACATCTGAACATGGGCTATCGCTCGCTATCGCTCTCTCTCGGTCTCATCGTCGCCTCTCTCTCTCTACTCTCTTCTCCTCTCATCTCTCATCTCATCTCTCTCTCTACTCTCTCTCCTCTCTCTCCTCTCTCTCTCTCATCTCTCTCTCTCTCGCTCTCTCTCATCTCTCACTCTCTCTCTCTCTCTCGCATCTCTCTCTCTCTCATCTCTCTCTCTCACTCGCTCTCTCCTCTCTCTCTCTCTCATCTCTCTCTCTCTCTCTCTCTCTCCCTCTCTCATCTCTCTCTCTCTCTCTCTCTCTCTCTCATCTCTCTCTCTCTCGCTCTCTCAATCTCTCTCTCTCCTCATCTCTCATCTCTCTCATCTCTCAATACTCTCTCTCTCTCTCTCCTCTCGCATCTCTCTCTCTCTCTCACTCTCTCATCTCTCTCTCTCTCGTCTCACTCTCATCTCTCTCTCTCTCTGCTATATCTTCTCTCTCTGTAATATAGAATAAAACAAAGACTCAACCAGTAATTATCTGCAGAAATAAAGCAGAATGGGTTGTAATCAGTTAGATGACTTTCTGACGTTTAAAGGATTCTCCATCTTTTGTCAGTGGGCGTCCACAAGACTAACATAGTCCACGCATATTGACATAAAAAATAATCGCCATTACAGCAGTTATCCAGGCTTACCTGGCTACATCAAGATTTCCTGAAGTCATTCACTTATTTTATAATTATATATATAATATATATATCAAGAGGGTTTTCGCCAGACCATTATCTTGCTGTCATATTTACTACTGTAGATCAGGTTTTCAAAGTTGCTGTTAGATACGTTTAAAATCTATATTATAATACATTTATTATAATCATGCTCCATACAAAACCATATATAACGTTTTAAACTATATTCTGAAATACGTTATATATTGAACTGCATTATGGGAAGGCCATTACAGCACATACTATTATAGAATATTATGCTATGTCAGGCCGTAAGACATCAATGGTTTCACGCAAAATACAGTACCCTTTCATATCGATTTGGTCATCCTCATAAATGAATGTATTTCAAGAAAATGTAAATATTTCAGGCGAGTGTGTCCACTTGGCGACCACCGAACTGCAACCGTTAGCCCGCCCGCCTCAAATATATGTTAATACCACCAGGCGGCGATCAGATCGGACTCCTTACGCGCGGGAGTTCTACGGGGAATAGCAGGAAGTCGGTAATGGAAACCTTGAGGAGCTGACAATTCAGCTCCAAGCTGCTCTGTTCAAATCTAACTTAAACTTGCATATATGCCAAGACTGTAGGAAAGTTTCAGTTTGTTGCTTAGTAACTTTAGAGTTTATTACATCGGCATAGCTTTACAAGTTGACTATTAAGTTCACGTGATAGTATAGCATGGCATTAATGCCATAGTAGGATACCGTATAGCAGGGCGCCTTTGTCTAACACACCACTATCGGCACTACATTGGTTTGGTTCCCTCTAAATTCTATGACGACTGTCATCAAGGTGAAGGCTGGATTCGCTCTCAGAGAAGGGGAGAACGTGGCTCCGATCTGGCTCTACGGTAGCCTGGTTTTCAGAAGTGTGTAACGTACTGAACGTCTATTCATACAGTTTGTTCGGAGTTGGAAGCAGTCATGAGTACTGTTTCAGTCATGACGTCAGATGCGACTCAGGTAGAAGGGGTCTCACGGCTATAGTGTCGAGCTATAAGAGTATAGATCTGAAGATAGATCTTCGGGTGATGGGGAACATTGGCCTCCGTTGCTGCGTGGCAAAGTATCGCTGCTCATCGGTAAGTTGGCGCTCTTTCCATTAGCGGTAACTTTATTACGCAAAAACTTGTGGCAGGTATTATTCAGATTTCGAGTGACCTGTCATTCGTATGACTTACATGAGCCTACCTTCCCATTCGGAGGGGGAAAGAAAGCCATCTGCAAGCCTCTGAAGCAACAGAATCGTCGCCGACACGCGTCTTGAGTTGACAAAGAGCTGCAGGATCTACCTACCTACGGTGGCTGTGACGATAGTAATTAGTGCAATGAACCTTCTGGAATATACCTGTACCAGAAAGTAAACATTCTCGAAGATTTCTGTCTTGCCACCACGCAAAACTGCAGCTCATAGCACGACACGCCGCTTCCATACCTAGTTGTGTTCCGAAGACATCAGCAGCCGAACGTCAAACTCAGGCACGATTTTCAAAAGTAAACTATTGCCTGGACTCATCTGTGAGGAGTGCACTTCGCTTACACTCCAGAATCTCGCCGGGCATTCCATATTAAACAGAAGTGGGTGACACGCACACGCACACACACATAGCTGAGATAGTGGAGAGCACGTGGACCATTGCGGGAGTGATGTCGGCAAGAGAATCTTGGTGAGTGCGGGCGGGGGTCAGTAAAGGCGAGTTCTTGTCACCGTGTCGCTAGGCACTTCTCATTCACCTCGATGAACTCTGACCTCCCGGCCAGCAGAGATCTTGCGAATGACCCAGGTACACGTGCAGCTGTGAACGATGCTCCAAGAGCGGTATGACACATTAGCGCGGGTCCCAGTGGATGTGTAAATGGCTGTGAACCTTTCCCGAGGAGAGGAAACCAAACGGCGAGACTGAAGTTGGAACCAGAAATGAAACAGTAGGATGATCAAACCCGGAAGAAGCTGCTCTTTACAGATGATTGCGAGTATGAGCTGTTTGGCCATAATCAATGACAGTTTGTTCGAAGATGAATATCAGGGAGCGTTATAACAGTCAGTGTGCAACAGCTGCAGTGAAGTATGGAGGGGTGGATCGATACAAGTGTTTGGAATTGGAGATTTACATAAAGTCGAAGATATATTGACTGCCAGAAGGTACAGACTGATTCTCGTCTATCACGCCATTCACTAAAGAAGGCATCTCATTAGGTGGGAGTTCATCTTCCAACAAGACAATGACCCCGACCTTGCAGATACTGTCGTGAAAAATTATCTGGAACGTAAAGAGGCTGATGGAGCGATCGCGAAAATTTTTTGGCCTGCACATGGTCCTGATACGAACAACAGTGAGACTATTTAAGGCTATGCAGCTACTGAGCAAATCCTATAACGACCAAACATCTTGCATAAATTGTGGAAAGTACTCCAAGTTAATCGGAACAACATTTCACAGACATTTATAGATAATCTGAATGGGGGAGTGAAAACGTTACGCTCTCCATAAATCAAAGGCCTCACACATCAAATGCTGATAATGCATGTACGACGTATTTATTTCTCTTTCGTTTATGATCTGTAGACTGCAGTACGTGCGTTACACACGTCCCTGAACTGCAAGTGCTCATCATTACTGGTGCATATTATCTTTTGTAAGTTTCCGCAAATATTTCCGATTCTATAGGAGTATGTGTCATCGCTTGCATTTCACCAGACCCACGAATCGCCAACATAGATGGCGGTTCTTTATTCGCATCTGTCGCTAATCGCTTTCACCCCATTCGGTGCGTGTACTCGAGTTAGTGCGATAAACGCACGACAGAGGGCGCACCACGACTGGATGGAGTCTTTGGCGGTTTTGCAAAGTATTCGCTGCGGAGAACGCGTATTAACAGCGGAGACCGATGATCGATCTTGCGGTGTAAGGACTGGTCCCCGACGCTTCCTAGGCAAACGGGCCATCCTATCCAGTTGGCCCGTTTTATGGCCATGGCAACGGTCCGATATGCAAATCGAGGACAAACTCACCTTCTTGAAGGTGTTCCGATTTTTATGACAAGGACCCGCAGGTTTCGCCGAATTCATTTTCGTATATTTTGGCGTCATACCCAACTGCCGAATTTTTAAAAAGAAAATGGCATTTGCTCTTACGCTTTAAGAAGACGGAATTATTCTTTCCACGTTACCTGAACATGGTTGTTATTAATTCCGGCCATCGTGTAAATAGAAATATAAACGGTACAATTGCCGGACACCAGTTATTGCTTATTCTTTAGGCCAGTATGGCGCTCTCGCTAATTTTCTTCCTTACGGTATATATGAAAAGAAATTTTTTTGATTGCGATGTGTTAGACAAAGGCGCCCTACTATACTGTACCTTATTATGGCATTAATACTATATTATACTATCACGTGAACTTAATAATCAACTAAGCTTTGCCGATGTAATAAACCCTAAAGCTACTAAGTCAGGGGCCGTATATCTGCGATTCAAGGAAATGAGATTCGGGACTTCCGCAATGTTTTTTCTGCTAATGGTAGAAAGTCTGATCGTGGATGAAGACTCGCCATCGAGATCTCGTTACCAGACGTCGCGGCAAGGCACGAGCCCGGGCTAGTGACGAAAACCTAAGTACAAAAGATCGTATTTAAAGGCGTGTAAATTATTCAGATTTTTCAGTTTAGAAACAATTATCTTTTCCTCTCTTTTTTTTTTTGTCTTGGCAAATCGAGTTTTAGCTTCCTCTCTCCCCTCTCCTCTTTTTGGCTAGCTTGTTGCTGTATTTTATGCAAATTATTTAATTGAAACTCACGGATTTCTCTTGTCTGCTACTTTCAATTTCTAGCATTTCAAAATTTAAAATTTGCTTTCCCCTTTAGACAAAATATCTCCCATTTATTTTTAAATTGGCAGTTTGCTAGATTGGTGTCCATTGATTAATTGTTCCTGCTTTTCTGCGTGTGGGTGGAGGAAGAAATAGCACGAAAACACGCAATTTATCAAGATTGCGATTAGCCGGCACCATTTTTCTTCTTCTTCTTCGAGAACGCCACGTGAATGAGCTCTTTCAATACGCCCGCTTCCTGTGAAAGTGACGTCACCGAGTGGCGTGTGAGTGCAATAACGAATGGTCCAGATTCATTACATCAAATGGATACGGTAAACAGTAATTAAGCCGACAGTGAATGACCAGGTAAGAGAGTAAATATTTGGCTTCACCGACTAATGGGATTACCCGCCGATTTTAATTTTTGTTTCAGTCGACATCACGAATGGTTTGACTTCGCTGTCGTTCGTTCTCTCGTTCGATTTTTCGACGGTTACTTTTACTTCGTTCCGACATGTTTGTTGTTGTTGTTGTTGTTGTGTTGTTGTTAATGTCGTTTTACGCCACCAGAGGTCGGAAACAGGTAAAACTTGCGCCTGCCAGATCGACGCCGAAAAACTGCAGACGGAAACAAAGCTTTTCAGACGGACGGATGCAGGCAAAAGAAAATTTTTTTATTATTATTTTGAAAGATAAATATATATATATATATAACCAGAAGTTAACACATACACTAACGGCCATAACTCTGATATTAATAAAATAGCTTATAATTAAATCAGTATATTACTGCGTATATTTAGTTACATTATAATATTGTACGACTGTTATAAAATCTCAAAAAAGGAGAAAATTGTATTATTAGCGCAGAAGAAATAAGAAGAAAGTGGTTACCGCAGTTCTCACCTGTTCAATGTTATATAAAGATGTCAGTCTTTGGCATATTATTATTTATTTTTTTTACTTCTAAAAAGAATCCTTTGCAAAATGCGTAAAAACACCTGAATAGAACGTGTACACACAAGGTATTTACTTATAGAAGTTGACCCCTGGCTTCTAAACACGGCGAGTAAAGAGAGTCGTTTGAGTGTAAGAAAATACTTTCTAAAGCAGGAAGTGTCGTCACCGGTGCATGCGCGGTATCAAGCACGTAAAGCCAGCCGACATAGTCCGGCAGCCATAGCTTCGCCAATCTCGAGGATTCAAAGTCGTATTTCTTGCATTTACGCGAGTTTCTTTCTATAGAGAAAACCAATTCTGAAAAATAATTTTTGACATTTTGCGTTTCTAAAATGATGGCCAGTTCATCTTTAAGTTGAGGATGATGCTGAGAAGTATTGGTGTGTGTGTGTGTGTGTGGTGTGTGTGTTGTGTTTGTGGACTGCGAGGCGAGGATAAGTGATTTATTTAGCTGTGTAAAATAAACTGGAAAAAAAAAAGTTGGAATGGCGTGGGGGGGGGAGGAGAAATCAGGAAAGTCAGAGATGCGAAGAATGTGGCGGGGCTGATGCGCAGACTCTTATTTCTTGCTTGTTCTAGTGGCTAGTCTTCAAGTCTTGTTGTGTTGAGAGAGAGAGAGAGAGAGAGAGAGAGAGAGACGCTGTGCTGCTGTCCATCTGAAGCCAAACAGAGCGTCAACAGACGGCTGGCTGGCGGCCTAGCCTCCTCTTTGTACACGCCAGGGTCAGATGTTGCCGGGGAGAGGGAGAATTTGTTGTTTCTTCCTGCGGAATTCTCTTACTGGCTAACGCTGCCTTTCCTTCCCTTCCCCTTCTTTGTTCCATGCCACCAGCATCCTGCACACAAAGAATAAAAGCCGCAAGCACACAGCGAGTAAACGACATGAAGAGAAGAGGCGAGATGGTATTATATAGAAAGTATTTAACCCTTCGCGACTTGTCCGCACGTTTTTTTTTCCCTTTAATTACTATGTTCCGGTCTTCATAGTGAAAATCCCTTTCATCTTTAATATGCTGGCGATTCAGCACTTAACATTTACACCAGAGAGAGACTAACTAACCCTGACTGTCGATGGAGACAGTAGATAATCGTCGAAACAGATCTATTAACTTGTTTTGTTATCAATAATGTGGTGAAAGGAAAGTAATTCTTTAGTTTGTACGATTTAAAGGTTACAAGTTTTTTAAAAATGCACCAGATAACGGTTTCATTAAAAAGAAAGAAAAACAGCAGGCCCCCCCCCTGTCTCAGCAGGATGCACTTGTTAGCTGTACTCGGTTCCTTTAGAATTTTTTTAGCAACTTTCTCCGGTTCGCTCCTTAAAGCCAATTAAGCACAAAGAGGTATTTATTGATTTAGATATTTATTTATTTATGTATGGAACGATTTTGAGAAATCTCTCGTTAGCAGTTTCTCTTTCTCTTTGTTTTATCTGCGCCAGCAACAGAAATAATCGCGTTTTTTGTTGTTGTTGTTGGAGATAGTAGCCTGTGGCTTGCAGCCAGCGCCCTCGGTGGAGTCATTCTGATTTCTTAAAATTACCACAGAGCTGTTTCTCAGCCCCGAAAGTTAGGAGTCCAACGAATTCTGCAGTTTTCGAGAGAGAGCCACTCACAGCAATCTTAGACTTTCTATATTAGAGATAACTGCAAATAAAATAAGATGTCGGTCCGATTTCCAAATTAACTAAACAGACGTGAAACAAAGGGAGATTACTTATGTGCATATTTACATCATACCGAAAACTACAAAACTGAAAGTGAAGGGCTTCAACTAATTATGTAATTATTTTGATTCCTTCAAACAGACGGTTCCGGAAGAGGATTTCAGAGTTATCAGGGTCAGTTCAAGATCGCTGGGGGACGTTTCCTGGCGACTCGAGGTCCGCGTGTGGCGTCATGACTGCCGACTGCTCGCTCTGTCTCACGTCCCCTTCGTGGGACTTTCGCGGTTTGAAGAAACGCTAACGGTCACGTGACGTAGTGGGTGGGGGAGAGTATGTAGTTTGCGAAACCCGGCTGGAACAACCGGACTACTAACCGAGGGCTGTCGTCTGCCGGCCTCCGTCCCCTCTCACCGGCGTCGATCGTTCGGCGGGGCTCTGACAGACGGCGCGGCTGTCGCAGGCGGAGCGAGCGCAAACACAGGAGGGGGAGGGTGGAGACGTATTTCCCCGGCCCCTCCCCCCCTCCCCGAGACCTAAACTAAATAAAAACCGCCGTTTAAGGTCCTCGACACGGTTCCATCAACCGCTTGGCATTGACCCGGAGGTCAACAGGTGACCTCCGCAGACCCCCCCCCGCTACAGAGGTGGTCAAAAGAACGAATGTAGGTCAGCGGGCGCCGGGAAGAGCGACGACGATGGGGTCTCTCTCTCTCTCTCTCTCCTTTCCTGCTTTCTTTTTTAGCTATCGTCCGATCCTAGGGCGTTAACAACATTAAATGGGGCATTTCCCCCCCCCTCCCTTCTTTCTCGGTTTTTTTTTTTTTTATATTAAATTATAGCAAAGTCTCTTTCTTCCCTTAAGCAAGGGGCTGAGAAGCATCAAGGTCGTTCGTCCCTTTTGTTAACGATGCCGTCGCCTAAGAACCTCCCCGTTATCCTCCTCCTACATCACGCCCATTCTTCTCCCTTTCCTGCCTCCGCCGACCCCTGACCCCGACATGCACCCACAGACTCATTATCTGACCTCCACCGAGATCCCGACGCGAAGTCGTGGCCAGAACCTTAACGGAGCGGGAGAAAATGGGTCAACCTTGTGCAGAATATAGGTCACCAGACAGAAACTCCAACCCGTTGTGTGTATATATATATTATATATATATATATATATATTTATTTATTCATGTATGCATGAGCTGTAGTTTTAGCGGCCTCGCGCCATACATCTTTTGAGACAGCGTCTAGCCATCGTCTGAGCCTCATCCTGACGCGTGGACGGAGGGGGGGGGCGACAGTTTAGATCCGGCTATTTTTAAACGGAGTTGATTGATTTGGGTCTAAACGCTCGACTGGCTACGGGGCCGACGGAGCAGATGGCACGGAGTACGAGCGTGTTGAAAAAGATAACACAGGAACGCAGATAATTGTTCAAGCTTTCCCCGCCAGGAAAGGCTCTCCTGTAGATAGAGCACCCGCCATCTCTTCGGTGGAGGTGGACAACAAAAAATAAATTAAAAAAATAATAGAAATAAATGATAAAGGGGCGGATAAGTTATTTGTTATCGATTTTTGGTTTTACTGAATGTTGGTTAGTTAAAAAAAATTTTTTTATTATTATTACTAAACTAATGAGCAGGACGGAACTATTCTGATATCTGTATCCCCCCCACCATTTGTTGTTACTAATCGTCTTAGCTTGCGTTGCCA
>JACATO010000157.1:0-99245 GCA_018389105.1 Nautilus pompilius | reverse complement strand
TAAAAGATCTTGAAATTAATTATGAGTTTTGAATGTGTAGTACAGTCTACCCATCTACAGTTACTAGTGGTCATAATCACAAATGAACTGAAATTCCACCAGAGCATGGTTAGATGTTATAAATTTTCTTTTAGCAGCAGAATTTTTAACAAGACAATCAGTTACTGGAAACTGTGCTTAATTAAGAACTGTATTGATTGGATTGAGGCAGTGGTAAACTATAATTGAAAACAACCAGAACAGTTTCTTCTAAAATATTTTGAAAAATGGGTCTAATACTGAAAATTTAAACAATTTTGTTCAATTAAACAATAATCTTCATCCATTAAAATAAATTTTTTAAGGATTGAAATTTAATATTTTGTTTCTTTATAAGTCGCATATACCCTATAATGGATCAGAAATTTTAAAAAACAGAACACAATTAAGATCTGCACTTTGAATAGGTGTATAAAACTGTGATGATGATGATGACATTCTGTCTTAAAGACAAACATGTAAAGTATTATGCAAGAAAATAGTTGTAACAAATAAATTAGTTTTATTTCCATAAAGTTGTAATTTTTTGTTTTCAGTTTGAAAGTGTCATTCTTGATTGTGCGATGTACCTTCTGGAAAACTCAAAGCTGAAGCCACCTATTTGGGGATGCTATACGCGTTTGTAGAGTTATTTCAGCATTGGTAGGTAACTTTTAGATGGTCGCTAAGAAATGTTTAAGTGGAGTTTTGCATAGTATTAGTTTTAGTATTGTGTCTGTGTGGGGATACTTGGCAGTTCTGGTTACAATTGCCAACTCAGAATCTTTGGCTAATGATTTTGTCAGGTATCAGACCAGTCATGGCTGCCTGCATAATGGTGATGCTTCCACTGTTCAATGCTATCCAGAGGGTATTAAATTGGATATTTGCATCACTGTTCTACATCCACTGTTTCAAACATTGTTGTTTAAGCCAGTTCTTGTGAAAATGAAGGCGGGATGTGTCACTGGCCTTGTTTTCCACTGTTTTCTCCTGGATGTTAGTATGATGGAGACAGCCAACATCAGTTATCTCCACTTTTTATTCTTTCTTATTCTGAATGACAATGTCTGGCCTGCTCTGATAATCATAGTAGTTTTAGTAATAAACAATTTTCACTTCAGTTTTTCAATTTGCATAAAATTCTCTAGTAAGGATGACACTGTTGCAAAACCTTTAACATTTCCTAAGAAATTATAAAACTTAACAAAAAAGAAAAGGCAAGAAATGTTTTGTCTTTCTACTATACACATCAGGTGGAGTTCAATGTGAAGCAGCAATTGCTGTTAAGGAATAAGTAATGGTGGATTACTTTGTCACAACAGAAATTGTTATATGATATTGTCATTTGGGTGCATGGCAAGATCATTTAGGCATGTGGATGATTAACAAATCAGGTGACATACATTAGAATGCCTGATATTTGACACTTAGATGAACCAGTTTACATATACATGCTAATTATATACTCAATTTTGTGCATCATTTGCTGCCACAAAGAAAATTACTCACCGAATTCGAAGAAAATTAAGTATTTTTTAGTATAAACAGCTACTAAAACCTGGACTCTCTAGGTAAGGAGTGCCAGATCTTGGTTGCTAACCATGAACAATTAAACACAGGAAATGCTTCTCCCTCCCTCCCTCCTCTTCAATGCCCACAACAAGAAGTGAAGCTCTCATCCAAATTGACAACACTGGCATAAGTGCACTGACAAACAAATGCTGTATGGATGCTACAAGGTTACTTAATGGCTCATGTGGAGTGAGATGTGATAATCCATGTGAACTGAAAACCAGATGCAACGTGATTACAATCTATGACGATTCATGTCGATCGATAACCAGAAACCAAGTTAATCGCACACGTTATACTCTCCAATCAGCCATGACACTGGAGGTCCAGTGCATTTGGATAAAGGCCATATGAGTGGTCAACACCATCTGTTCAATGCTATTCTACCCAAGTTGTGTTCCTGTTCCTTGTTCATGTTTTTTACCTCTCTGATATAAGTTAGATCCCAATTATTGAAATGTTCTGGAACATTATTAAACTGTTTCAGAAAATGTAACTGTGTTTGCAACTCTTTTGGTCTAAACATAATTTGATGGCGATGCCTGTATAGATAGCACTGTAGTTAATATTTTCTTAATCTCATTTGTTATTTTGGAAATTATTGATAATTGTTGCTAATGTCTCGACATCTTTATTTCCGAAAGATGAACTACATTAATTTCTTGTGATGGTTGGGCATCATGCATCCTTGGGTTAGCTAATGTTGGAAAATCTGAAATTTAAGGCCTCTTCACTTGCAAATCCACTGTGAAAGCCATATAAGAGAAAATAATAGCTATTTAATAAAAGAGACTGTTTCAGTTTTTTAAAAAATAATAAAATATCAACACTTCATCATGCTACACATCATGCAGAGACATATATGACTGCTTGTTGAGAGATTATAGAATTGAAGCCCTCAAAAAGAGATTAGCCAACCAGCAAAGCATTTTGAAGTGTGTGGATACAACATAGCAGTTGTCCAAGATAGTTACCATGTAGCTAATTTCATTGCTGATAGTGAAAGGTTATTTACAGATGGAAAGCTTGTCGAGAATCTCACACGATAAAGTAAGTGTCCAGAAAAGGGAAGAAAAAAATGCTATCAGTAATTTAAGTTATCTGCCAGTACAATTACTAGATGAAATGAAGAAATGGTTGAGGACTTGTTTTCCCAGCTCAAGGAAAGGGCCAAGACCTACGAGTGTTTCACATTAGGACTTGAGGAGAGCAATGATATTTCAGATAAAGCACAACTTATATTTGTTTGTGGAATTGATGCAATGTTTGAAGTTCTGAGCAGTTAGCCAGACATCAGAGCATGAAAGCAACAACCTTTAGTGAAGACTCTTCTACTTGCTTTAATTGAATTGGAAAAGCCTAAAATGTGTGATGACAGATGGCAGAGAAAACATGGTAGGGAAGAGATCAGAATGCACATGTTGCATTAACAAAGAAATGCAACAATTAAATGCCAAACTTCCCATGCAGCTTCACAGTATCTTTTATCATCAATATTTTTGTGAATTAAATTGTATGGTGGGAATCTATTATGGATGTGATTGCTTTGTGTGTGAATTTCACCTGCAGTCATGGCTTGAATCATCACCAATTTCATCATTTCCTTTCTGTGCTAGAAGCAGAATATGATGACATTTTGTATCATACCAAAATAAAGTGGCTCAGCTGTGATTGGCTTAAAAACTTTTCTTTTTTTTATTTGTGCCAAAAAATCAAATTTTTCTCAAAAAAAAAGATAAAACCAAAATCAGTACTGTCTGATCCTGCCTGCATAGGTTTGGGATCTGCTCTTTTGATGGATATCATGTAGCATTTGAACAAAGGAAAGCTAATATGTGAAATGTTTACTGATATGAATGATTTTGGGTTTAAAACCATGAATTTTTTAATGAACAGCTTAAAGTTGGCAGTTTGTCAGACATTTTATGTTGCTAACATTGTCTCCAAATGAGGAAATCAAATGCATGCTTCAGATATTTGGTTGAGGCCTTAGAGCTATTGTAGATGGAATTCCAGATTGATTTTAGGACTTGCATAAGGGTGCAAGAAGATTCAATTCTTCTAAATCCCTTTTAAGCAGACATTCAAAAGGTTCTATCTAGCATGTATTATTTGGAATTAGGAGAATTACAAGCAAGCAATGCTCTCAGAGACGTACCAAGCATTTGGACTCATCAACTTTTATTTGGATCTTCCACAAGTGCATATCTAAATATAACAAATCTGTAGAAGTTATGACAGAAGTATGTCTATTAGCACCTATCTTTGCGAACACAGTTCTCAAAAATGTAGATCCCCACATCTCTGTTGCAATCATGAATAGCAGACAAACTTTTGCATCAGACACTAAAAATGTGGGTGTCAAGCATGCAGCTTGATATTAATATTTTGGTCAACATCAAACAGGCAAGAAGTCCTCATAAATCTAAATGGAATAGTAAAAAATTAAGTTAAGAGTTTTAGTTTTGCATTTGCAAACAATGAAAATGTGCTTTTCCCTATGTTTTTCAGTTTATAATTTTTTATTGTTTATGGTTATGTCATTCATTAATAAATATGTTCAGATGTTTGTTTCTCTTTCTTGCCTAAAATGTAGGCCTAGAACCCTGAATTTTTGGTGTAGGTACTTCAGAATCTGATTAAGGTTTTAAGTTCCGCACATTGGACTAAGTTATTTTTCTTGTGCGGCATTGGGTATGCTACCCAGTTAACGAATTTAATCTTATAACCTGTCTGGCTTCACAATACAGTAGGAACCTATTGTTTTGCTGTTTTCCTGAGGATCTGATCAAGAAATCTTCCAGTCCTTTGTAAGTGTACAGATGGAGAGCTGCTAGTGCTGTCGTTTGAAATATTGCTGCGCATTTGGACATGTAGAAGACAACCAAGATATATTTTAGTATTTTGAAATCCTAATGGCTATTTTCCTTTAATAATTCTGACCAAGATTCATCTGTTAAATGGTGGTTCACAGCATAATTCGTTTTCTTCAAAGAATACAACACTGAGCTCACTGAATTTGCACCACAACTATTTGCAATGAAGATTTCATGATGAACTCCCACAAAAGCCAAAGGAAATGTTTGCTTCTTTACTGTGAACTGAATTTTCAATGTTTTTGTTCTCATTTGCAATATATCTATCTTTTTAACTTTTAAAAAAGTTAATTTAATTTTAACTTTTTTTTTATCTTTTAGTTAAATTCACAAGATGAGAATGGTGTTCTTATAGGGAACTGGTCTGAAGACTATGTTGATGGAGTTTCTCCATTGAAATGGAATGGGAGTGTTTCAATCTTGGAACAGTACTTCAATACCAAGAATCTGTAGCATTTGGACACGTGCTTTTATGGTATTTTCTGGTGTTTTTACATCAAGTAAGGAGAATCAATGCTGTTGTTTGTTTATAAATTATCTCAATATTTGTGACTAACTATAATGTTCTGATTTTTTGTTGTTTTTGTTTTCAGTTTGTCGTGCACTTGGAATTCCTACACGAAGTGTAACAAACTTCAGTTCTGCACATGATACGGATGGTTCAATTACTGTTGACATGCATTTTGATGAAAACGGAGATATGATGGATGCATGAATTCTGACTCTATATGGTAATATGACTTGCCAAACAAAGATGAATTGCTTGACTATATGCCCTACAGCTAAGGCTGAATGTTTACTTAGATGAAAGAATTTTGTATATCTGTAATAAACCAGGAGTCATTTTAAGATTTGTATATTGAAATATTAACTGCATATTTAAGATTTTTATATTGAAATATTAACTGCATATTTAAGAATTTATTAGCTATTGCTAATCTTAAAGAAATAGCTAATAAATACATACATAAGTATAGATTAATTCCAAGAAATAATCTTTATCATGTTTTATTATACAATTTTTTTTAATCTATCAAAAATACAATTTAATTTTCATGGTTGTTTGTACCTTGTATAATTCATTTTCCTAGATCCTTTTTTAAAATCATCTCCCATAAGTAATAGATTTATTATTTTCATTTTTAAAAGTGTTAAATAGTCTTTAATATATTTTTCTTCTCTAATTGCATACCTTCAGATTTTGCTTTTTTTAAGTTCTCTGAGGCAAACACTAAAAAAATGTAGTTGCAAGTATATTCTAGACCAACAACTTAGCCAACTGCAACATTTGGGCATCCATCCAATCAGATGATACATTTTGAAATATATTAAACCCTTTACTTACTTAGTGTAGGTACCAAATTATATTGTCCTCAACACCAAGTTTTCTCAGTGTGTTGTTGGTTTCAGACTCTTGTGATTCATTTTTTTAATTTCCATTTAAAGGTTACTGTTCTGCATGATCTACTAATGGCTTTTCTAGCTGATCTTTTGTGTTGTTCTACTATGATTTTTGGTGAGTGGGAAGGTTGTACCATCAGTGTATTTCTTACCATAGCCACAGACAATGGAGGAAATTGTACCCTTGGTGGGTAATGAGTCTTGGTTTGGGGCCAGATGAGTTAATTGATTTCTGGAATATTGTAATCAGAAACATGAAAACTCAAATATAAAAGGATAACAAAACAAGGAAGGAAAACAATACATACATGAAACTTTCAGATGTATACTGTGTTAATGTTTTTAATGAAAAGAAAGAAAAGCAAATGAAGACTACCAACTCTAAAACAAAAAATACCTCATAATGCATCCAATACACGCTGACATTCAGAATCTCAAAACTCGTTCATGTTAATTCCATCTTCTAAAAACTTTTAAAACTGTTGGGAAAAGCGCAGTTAAATTAATCTTACCCAATGGTAGGAGGGATCTGTTAATAAATTCTAAGACATTTTGTTCTTATTGCTTTCTATAACTAAAATTTAGAAAATCTTTTTCCTAAAAAGATCTATTACATTTAATAAGTAAATAAAAAAACAAAAAAAATGCATTTGTTGTAAATTTAATAGAAATATATCCAAAGACTATTTGCTGTTTTAAGTACTTAGTTAGACATTTAAAAAGCTTTGATTTCTTTACTTTCTTTATATTATTTATAATGGGGTGAGTCATTGTATTACTCAGTAAATGTAAGTCAAAATAACACTGGTTGGCCACTGTTCATACACAGGCCTGACTTAAGCTGCAGATGCAAATTACGTTGACCACGTGATGTGACAGATGCTCTCTACAGGACTATATATGATCTAGACAAGCACATTGCAGTCAGTCTAACAGATAATGGGAAAAGGCAAAGTAATTTCAGTGATTGCAAGAGGCATGATTGTGAGTGCAGTCTATTAGGTACCACAGTGGCCAAGACAGTTTGATTGGTAGGCCACTCCAAGACATTGGTCAGTCATTTGAGTTTATCAGCAATGGCAAAAGTGAAGAAAATATTTCTGAGAAAAAACTCTGGCTGCAAACATGTGGTGACAGAAAGAGGAGAAAGGTGGTATAACTGTGATATCTATTCAAATTATTGAAAGGGATGATAAATCTGAAAATAAAATAACTGCAGATATATTTTAAATAAATTGCTCGTGTTAAGCATCATGGTGAATAGTTGAGTGTATAGTGTGCTGGCCTGCTGAGAGGCCCAGTGTGTGCTCCTTGATGGCGACTGACCCACATTACCAAACTTCATGGTATGCTTTGTTTTGCTGATCCATACATCTATCAACAAGTGATTATTTTGTACTTGGGCACTTTGGTATGCTTATAAATAGAAAAGACTATTTCATTGTGTGAACTGATGAAGGTACTTCCTTGGATGTTCTTGAACTAGATATCACCTGCCTTCAGTTTCAGAGCTTCCCAATTATGTATACCAGTAATTTGTCTACCCAGCAGAACTGATAACCGACTGCTTAACATGTCTCTGACTAACCCACATACCAAGCCTGCAGGTGGCTATATTGTGACAGACTTTTAAGAAATCAAGAGATTTATTCAAGTAAAACATTTATTCCAAAAATATATTTAAAATATATTTGAAATTATTACAAGTGTTTTACAGATTTGAGATTGCATTAATCTATGAAATTCCTACTATCTACAGATTTCACAGAAACAAATATTACATCTTTAATCTACACAACAGCAAAATATTTTGAGTTGTTAATTAAGCACATGCTCGGACAATGGCTAAACATGGACACTTTAGCTACATACTCATAACCTAAAGTTGAAGTCAAATTCCTAACTGTGAATACACTTTGTCATTTTATTTATATAGTAAATGCCTCCAATTTGTGAAAATGACATAAATACAACTGTAGATATTCATTTTACAAAATTTTAGGAACTTTCATGTGTGGAATGAAGCATGGATGACACGTCCAGATCTTCCAGGAGATTACGGAGGCTGGCAAATTGTTGATGCTACTCCTCAAGAAACTAGTGATGGTAAGAGTAAAAATTAAGAAATTTAAAACTGATGATGAAAATAAGTTTTGGTTAAATAGGGTTGTATTTTTTATTCTTGATTATATTTCCAATTTATATCTAACATTTGCTGCTTATCAAAATAAGTTTCAAGCTGAATCACAATTATATTACTACTTTCACATTCTGTAGTCTGTATTAACCCTTTCTAAATACACTGACAGAAAATTCAGATAAATTATTTAGTGAATTTACAGGTGAAAATAAAGGTTTACTTTCTTAATTTCTTTATCAATTCTATTATAATTGAGATTTTCTTAAAATAAAACATATTCTTGCATGTCTACACTAATAAGATAAAGTTTTATCAATTCTTGTAACTTAAAATATCAAAAATTAATATTTTCCTTCAAAACCTAAAGTGTAAACATCAAGATGTTGCATACATGTATTAGAAGTAGTAGTTCTTCTGATTCAACAGGTGTTTACTGCTGCGGCCCAGCTCCCCAGAAAGCATTAAAAAGGGGTGAGATGGAAATGCGATACGATTGTCCATTTGCATTTGCTGAAATAAATGCAGACATCACGTTCTGGTTTATGGATGAAACTGGTGAATTTAAAAAGATTGGACAGAAAGGGTATTCTTTTATTTTGGAAATTATCATATTACATCAGTATTCATTGTGATATTTTGTAGTAAGTTATAATGATGTCAAGTCTCGCTGTATGTGACTTTTGTAATTTCACTAATTGCTGCCTGAAAGGGAAAGTGTTAAATATCAAAATTTTAAAATTTAATGTAAAATGAAGTTCATAAAATAAGTTATTTATTTTTGGTTTTTTCCAGTGGAAAAGAATGTGCACAAAATGTCTTGTTCTACATCCATTAATCTATAATATAGTTATGATGTAATTTTTTTTTTAATATTCTGTTTATCAATTTGGACACAGGTTTATATAACAACTATTTTATTGCTTTTATTAACTTTTATTTAACTCACTCAGGTGAAAGGCAGTTAAATCTGATTAATGAATGCTTTCTCTGTAAATCTACAATTTCAGTTCTGCTGTTGGAAAAATATTAGCACTAAAATGCCTGGTCCTGACACACTTTCCAGACTAGATGTTACTAAAGAATACAAATTTGAAGAAGGTATTTTTTTGTTTTTCCTGTTAACTTATATATTATTTTGTTTGTTTCATGTAAGGAAAAAGAGTTTTTTTTTTAAAAAACCACATTCAAATGTATTTCACAAAATGTTTTAAGATAGGTTTTGACAAAACAGTTTTGTGTTGGATTTCTCTTTCTATACCACAGTAGTGCAGTAGAGAGAGAGAGAGAGAGAGAGAGAGAGAGAAAATTAAATACTGATGGTAACTCTTGACAACGTTTTAAGAACATGTGTTCGCTGACATCTGTGCAGCCTTAGGTTGCTTTCGGGGAACTGTGAATATCAAGAAGAAGAAACAAAGTCTGAAAGGTTTTTAAAATCTTTTTTAAAAGGAATGAGAAAATGATTTCACTGAGCAGCATAAAGTCATTAATTAATAGGAAATCAAATGACAAATTTACAATGTACAAACTGCATTCCTTGGTTTTCTGGTACTAAATCCTTGGGAACTAAAAGCCATTCTTTTCATTACATAAACAATTTTAAAAATTGTACTAGTTTTGTTAAAACAGCTGGTAAAAGACTGAAAGCTTTATTTGGTTAAAGGCATTGTTTTTAAACTACTGGTAAATTGAAATTAAATATGGTTTCATTTGCCAAGTAATATAAAAGTATTGGTAAAGTATATATACCAATTGTTTATAATTTAATTTACTTTCTTTTCTTTTGAATCATATTTAATTATTGTTTGTTTTAACACGGCATTTAATGAATCAAACATTTGGTATAATTTCTGTACTTTTCTAGTTTAGCTTTTATGACCCATACAAGAAATGAAAAATGCCATTGCTAATTAATGAAATCTATTTGAAAAAGGATTTTTCATCATCAGATAAGATAGCCCCATGTTGGTCAGGTACTTTTTCAGACTTCTAAACAAGTCAACTGAAACATAATCGTTATGCAATCTTAAAAAACCCCTTAGAATTCAAGATAATCCAATTCCCTGTAAAACTCAGCTTTGCTGTAACCATCAATAAAGCACAGGGCCAATCAATGAAAGTTGTTGGCCTCAATTTGGATAGTCCATGTTTTTACCATGGACAACTATACATTGGATGCTCAAGAGCTGACAAAAACAAAAATCTGTTTTGTTTTCACTCGAAGGAAAACTAAAAATATTGTCTATAGAGAGGCTCCAATGGAACAGTTAAATTTACATGTAAAGCTTATAGAATGTTAGGAAATGTATCATTAGCATCCATTCAGTGTTCATTCAATGGTTGTGTGTGTGTGTGTAAAGAAATAAAATTTCAGTTTTTCAGATTGATATAAAACCTTATTTTCATAGAAAAGCTATTTTTTTCCCTTTGCAGTGTCAGGTACCCCAGCTGGTAATAAATAGATCATAAATAATTTCCAATTTGTGATTTAAGAAAGAAAGCATTTCAAATAATAAACATAATATAGTGACCTACATCAGCTCTCACCTCGTGGTAACATTAGGTTACACCACGTGACCCGTAAAAACACCACTGGTCATGAAAATTTGTTCTACTGGGTGGTATTCTTCAGGTATCAGATCAACTTAACAAAATTTTGGTGAACTAGTTCTAATACCTGAAAATTGATAGCATAAATTTTAATCTGTCTCTCTGAATTTGCCAGAATTTCAGTTAATGCAAGATTCACTGTATTGAAAAAGTTTTATTATCATCTAGTTTCTATCTAATTATAATTTTGTTAATTCAGTTAGCAGATGGATTTTAAGTCGTTGAATCTGATGGATGGTTTGGTGGATGATGCTGCCAAACCACAAGATTGTATCATGACAAGCTTTCTTTTTCTCTGCAGTCATTTGGCAATCTCATGTGAAGCGAACAATGGTATCATTTTTTGAGTTGTGAATCAATCAATCAATCGGTTATGGTACTTATTCACTTGTTTTGCAATAAGTGAAATTTGATAAAATTAAACTAAAATTATGAAATGGATTTCGAATCAATGAAACATTGAAGAGAGAAGAAATGTTATGATAATGAGTAATAATGCTAAAATAACTAGAATTTTAATAATAGAAATACAATAGAGTTTATCAAATTTCTTTTTATTATTTTAAAGCAAATTAAAATGCTAAATAAATTTTGGTTATTTTTATTTTCTGTAAAAATGTACATTTTTGGTCTTTAAGAATACACAGACTGCTTAAAATGTTCTATTTTGTTAATTTATGGGGTTAACCAACATAATTTAAGTCCATTTGATATTTTCACCCAGAAGACCTTCATTGGTCTCTCTAGTGAATGGTGCATCTAAATTAAATGTGTACTTTCTTAAGATTCAGGTGCCTACTGAAAATTTTGTACAAATTATTAATCACTGAACAGAGAACTGATGTAATGTACTGAGCATAGAGAAAAATGTTGTGCTACTTTTCATTGATAATCTGCAATAACGAGAGTTATTTACGTAATTATTAAATTAAATTTTGAAGTTTTGCTTTAATACTTTAAATCTATTTAAAAGTGTAAAGTATTTGTGTTTTTGATTTTGATTTTTATTTTTTAAGTAAATGTTTACTAGTACAAAGAACTAATTGTTTTGATGATGTGTCCAGGTTCAGTTGAAGAACGTGCATCTATAATACGGGCCTTTATGTCTGGTTCATCAATCAAAGAAAAAGAGGTGTATGATCAAGGAGATCCGGTAGGTTTGCTTTATGTTGCTCTGTTATAAAATATACCATTCAGATGTTATTGTTGCTACTATTTTGTTTCTCTGGTTGGTGGAGAACCTTTGTAACTTGACTTTCAAATACACTCACGGTGCTTCTGATGTACTGCTCAGTTGCATGCTATCCTCCAGTGGCTTTTGGCCCATAAAAGAATACAAATAATAATAAAATTATCCTCTCAATCAGGTTATTTCTTAGATCATGGCCAACTTAATTAACATTTATGGAGTTTGTTTAAATTTTGAAAAATTAACTCTGAGCGCCATTTAATAACATTGCTCTTAATTAAATTAGAAATTTGTTTTGGATGTTGTCAAAATACTGGCCACATCTTTGGCTTTCATACTTCAAATTCATGAATATTTATTTATGATACATCTGAATCTTGTTTTAAATTAAATTAAAACACTTCCTTTTTATTTTTAAAATTAAATTTCACTTTCACTGTTTCCTCTTCTCTAACACATATATATATAAGGAACTATCTTCTGTTTTATGTTTTTTTTTTTTTGTGGCTGATGGATTATTTTTAATTGAAGAGGAACTAAGGTACAGTTCAGAATATTTTGTCTATCTACAGGTTTTGTAATTATGTTTCATAACACAATTTTGGTTAGTCTTTTTTTTTAAATATGAATATTCATAATCCACACACAATTTTACAAAAACAACAGTTATTTTGAAAACTTTATTGCTGAAAATTTCTTTTTCATTTTATTTCTCTGAATTTTTTGTACTTGATGAATTATTACACGAGTGTGTCCATAATTATGGCTGCTGGCATATAAAACTAATTCTGCTGCATGGTTACAATATTTGCACTATTTGTCTTTGCTCGCAGGCTGTTACTTTTGAACTGACCCACAATGCCGCTGCCTTGGGAAAAGACTTTGTAATGGTCATCAAGGAAGAAAACAAAACTGATGTACCTCAGACTGTTCAGTGTTCTATGAATGCTACCTCTGTATACTATACAGGTGTGAACCATGATACAATTAAAAAAAGTCACAGTGAAATCAAACTAGAAGCACATGAAAGTAAGTAACTCTGACAGTTTAATTTCCACTGTTTAGTCAATTTAAAGATTTAGAACCTCTACTTCATGATCATGAAACATTTGAATGCACTAAAGATGATAAAACAATGCACAAAGTTTTACCTAGTAGCAGAGGAAGCCATTTAAATGAAGTGTAAGCTCATGGTCATGAGGAAAGATGTATGTCGAATGTAAGACAGCAAAAGTACCCTAAGAAATGTTTTAAATGGATTAAATCTACCAGGGATATAGCTCAGAGGTTTTATCCAAAGTTATGACATTCTGCAAATTGTGCACTATTGAAGTAGTAAAGAAGTGCAAAGTTGATGTTCTATAAAATTGTTTTTCACCTATAAGATATACGTTTGGAAAATTCAAATTGCAGGCATGAAATCAAAAGGTAACTTTAAAGAAAAATAGAAAATAAACATGTAAACACTTGCTGTTATACAACAAAAACTGTAATTGTTCTATAACCATACGCATTCTGTAAATTTATATTTTTTAGTCATATGGAATAACCAAAGTAGAGTGCAGGATATTTAGTATCGTTTTAAAGCTCCAATTTCCAAGGTGACAAATGTGAAGGGTGCATACTACACAACTTTTGTGGAGTTGCAGGCAAAAACTACATCCTTTTACTTCCCTCATATACACCAGTAATTAGAAAGGAATAGTTTTATTTAATATGGACTTGAAATATGCAGTTAATTTTGTAACTAAATAATGTTTCTGTGGCCTAAAATTATAAACATGGACTATATACGTTATAATAATTATATTAGAGAAAAACAGTTTTTACTGCCACAATCTATTGCTTGTTAAAAATCTACCTTATTGTCAAAATTTGTTTGTATCTTGTACTCTAAATTAACTACAAATCATTTTATGGCATAGAAGTGGGATAATAATTAGAATTAATTATTGTTTCATATGCTGTTACTGTTGTTTTTCTAATGAGCTAAAAGACACCTACACTACTTACATTCAATGCACATTGTACTATATGTCTATTTTAATTTTCATTCAGAATCTGAATTTAACGATAAACTAAATCATAGATGCGTGTGCTTCATTTTATCTTAAATGGTGTGTGCTTGTGTATGTGCATCTACTTGCCCAAAAAATTATTTAGACCTGGGAGTAACTTAAATTCTTTATTTAGTAACTTAATTTTGTCAAAGTGGTCAATAGTTCTATTTTGGATAAGTTCCTACTTTAGGTTTGCATAAATATGCACTATCATTAAATTTGATTTTCACTTGTTTCACTTATGAGATTTAAAAATATTTTTCAGAGAAAGAAAGCCAATTTACGCTCTCATTTGATGAGTACTACAAGAAACTGACAGATCACTGTGGTATTTACATACATTTTCTGCTGAAGATACATGACACTCATCAGGTGTATTCTAAGGAAATCAAATATTCCTTTACCAAACCAACTCTGACAATCAAGGTGACTTGCTTTGCATCCTCTTCTCTATATAAAGAAAAAACTACCCATATGGGAAATTAGAAATAATTTCTGATAAGATAACAATGCAATTTAACTTTGACTGACTTTTGTATTATATATTTAAAATTTGAACACACCCACAAACCCCAACATGACACACTCATCCTTTGAAGTTTCATACATTACATTAGATAACTGTGAAAATGTGGACTAAAAGTATCTTTATAAAAATATTACAAGAATATTCTTGATGAGAGTGAATTAGGAATATTTAAGAAAATAAGAATGATGTAAAGTATTGCTCTTTATTAATCCAAATGCCTCTTATCAATTGTGTTATTTTATGCTTTTATTAGAACCACTAGAATTAATTTACAGTAACTTTAACCAAAAAGCTGAAAATTTAGTTAACTGATTAGTGTCAGCAACTATGACCATTTCTATGTAGAAAGAGCTAACACTATTTCTCTGTGATTCCTTACTGTTGATATTTTCATTCATTGTAGATGCTATATATGGCGTCTTTCACAACATGGTCAGCTGGAGGTATATCTGAATATGCATTGTTCTATACAAACTTGAGTAATCAGATTTCAAGTGTTTGTAGATGTATTTGCAAATAAATATTTGTTGGCATAGAATACTCATTTTTTTAGCCATTTACAAAACATTTGCACTCTGCTAAAACTGAATTTCCATTCTTGTGACAGTTGCTAACTTGTCTACAAGAAATTCTGTTTTGCCCAGTTGCATGGAGTATTTGTCACCATCCAGATATAACACTCGTTCTGATGGTACTTGTTGTTGCAATAATGAAAACACCAACATTGAAATTCATTTTCACAGAACAGAGAATAAACAGTGGAGGAAACTCCACAAAATCAAAACATTCAAAAGTAAACAGTAATTATTGAACAACCTAATTTTACTACATAGATTATCTATACTCATCCTAAGCAGTTTTTTCTCTTTCCTTCTTTAGTTATTGCATTCTTTCAGTAGTAACAGGAGTTGTGCTACACAATTGGCAAAAGCCAAGGGACACTGTGAAGTGTGACTTTATGATAATGGTAATGTGCGAAAATATATTACTGATTGGCATTGAACCGATAGTGGAATTGTTATTGCAAGAGTAAGAATACCTGCTGTATGTCCAAAGTGATTAAATCTGAACTACACTAGAATATTTAAACAAATATTTATTAAGAAATAAAATTACACTTAATCCATGGGTTAACATGAAGTCTTTTTACCAAACAAAATCAGAAAATTTCTGCTATAACTTACTTACTGGGCAAAAGGCAAATATCTCTCCTTGGTCACTTGTCTACCAAAGCAATTCTTTCTTTGACTGAAATTTCTTTAGGGGTTCCGTAATCCTTAATCCTTAATCCCCCGTTGCCCCCCCCCCAGGTGGAGATAATCCATCTGTAAACAGTCGCTTCAACAGTTTTAAAGACCTTTCATATATCCAAATTTATTCCTTACCTGCCTTTTATTTTAAAAAAAATATTCTGTGAAAAATTACTTGAAACTATGGGCATCACAGACATAAACCGTAAAAATTTGAAGGTTTGCAACTCTGGTTGCAAAATTTTCAATTTGTATCGAATGTTTTACTCAATTAAGAAAATAATATTGGCTGCTTCATTTTCCTAGTGTATTTCAATTATTGCTTTTTCATGTGTAAAATCTTGATGTTTTCTGGCTTGGAAGAATTTGATAAATCTCGCAGATCTGTAAACATTTTCAATAAAGTAGGTACTACTATGGATTTGTTTTTGATGTTGACTTATGCTTATAGATTTATCTTTGGAATCTATGTACTAAAGAGAGCAAAACTTTGCAGCTGCAATTAATGCAATCTGTTCTTTGTGTGAATTGTTTTTAAAATTGATAATTACTCGCTGAAAATGATGTTTGTTTTGTAGGCTCCTGATAGTGCCACAGTAAAGGAGGCATTTACTGTTGAAGTATCCCTTAGAAATGAATTACCAATCTCACTGACAAAGTGCCAATTGTCTGTGGAAGGTCCTGGAATTCAGAAACCGCTTGTTCTGCCGCAGAAGTAAGTATTATCTGCTGCTATGTCCCATCGTATTCTCACATTAAAATTTATTTTAAAATGTGAATGCTGGATGTTGAGGAGGAAAGTGGGAACACAGAAGCAAAGTTAAATAATGCCTTACATTAAATCAAAATTCACCTTAACTCATATAAAACCTTTATTATATATTTTAATTACTATTCTTGGCAAATGCAGAGTTTTCAATAAAATTAATGATTAAAAAATCAATCTTTTAAATTTTCAGACTTGAAAAAAATTGTTTTAATTGATTTAAATAATATAATTATGATATCATCAGCATTAAGCCAAATTTGCAGAAACTGTAGCTGAATAATGTTTTCAAAGTTTATTCAGAATATTTCATTGAGTTTCATATAGAAAATTTGACCAATAATAGAATTTCTTTTTAATTTTTCAAAATGTGTATAAATGTAAGTTGTTATAGCATCAGTAATTCTTAATTAAATGTATAGATGAAGTTACAGTTGAAAACCAAAGCATGACATTTATTATAGTCTCATGTATATATTTAATCAGAAATTACTATTCCTGGTCTCCCCTTATGTTGTGGTACAAGTATTGCCATAAATAATCTTTGTTTGTGTTTTTTTTGTCTTAGGGATATCAGCTCCAATGGAACATTTCATACTACTGTCATGATGACACCAGTGCGTTCAGGTACTCGCAAGGTTTTGATGGCCCTAAATGCTGTTGAACTGGAAGGTGTGACTGGGGAGTGCTCAATAATAATTAAGGAAGATTGAAACTATGGGTTTCATCTTAAGTATTTTTTCCATAGTCCTTACATCAACAAAAAATGAATTAAATTTAAGAAATTTGCTTGTATTGTAAAAGTTTTTTAAAAAATAGATACATAAAATTTAGTTATGTTTAGAAGCCATTGTTTTAGTTGAGTAATCCAAGTTTACTATTTACTACACAAATTATCACTGATTCAAAATTTATGTGCACAGAGAACTATCACTGCAACATTTAGCATATTAGCTTTTTGATATAACAGCACGCTTTATTTGTAGAATGGGCTAGGAGCAGTACTATTTCACTTTCATATTACATTAAATGCTTTACTACACTAGACATCCCATAATGTTCTGATCTTTCGGCTGTCAACATACATACACTAGTTTTTGTAAATATAAAGAAATTGTGACTATGACTTGAAACTTTATGCATTTTATACCTGCTAAGGAAGAACAAACTGGTATCATGTTAGAATAATGCACTTTTCCATGTGTAAAGATAAATTCAAAACATTGATTATTTGGTAAAATAATATGAAATCAAAACAAGGAATGAACTTTTATAAGCCACTGCGCATGAGTAGACCTGTGTTAGAGGATGCTGTCTAGACAGGATTTCCCTATTTCACAAATAAAACAAATGTAACTTTGACCTTGAAATAAAACAGCTGGCTACAATTATAGCAATTCTACTTCAGCTAGGTAAATGTATCTAGTAATATATTTTCATTTTAAAAAATAAAATGCTAAAGTGACCAAGTCTTCTGAGTTATTAGGACTACAAACAGTTTTTCAAATAATTGGTGCAAAGCAAACAAAATCAAACAGTGAAATTAGTTTTGAGTGAGCATGTTCAGCTCAAATTTTGGATACTGATTAATATAAATCTTGTACCAGGTATTGTTTAACAGGTGACACTAGACTTTTAATTAGATTTACATTGTTAGAAAACTGATTACATATATTTTTGCCATGTAACAAAATTATATAAATCTTTCAACATTTTTTAAAAATTAGATATAAAAAGAATTGAGGAATTTTCATACGAATGCTAAATCATAGAATTATTATTATTATTATAAAGTTCTTTTTTATATGCATAAGTAAACCTTGTAATATATGGGAATCTAGTTTTGAAATTGAGGGAGATGGGTGCAGCTGATAAAAGAAAATGTATAATTTTTAATATAATTAGCTGGTCGATAAAGGTTTTATATCTAATAATTTGCTACAAAAAATATACTCGTCAATTAAATTAAATTTTTTTTCCTGAAACGTTTTCTTGCTTTATTAACTTTAGTATTAGAACAGCTAATATCACATGGTCTGTAAGGGGGTGTTTTTAAGTTTTCCTACAATTATTTGAACATCAGAATCCTAATAAAACTGAATTTTAATAAAACATTTTCACAAATGTCACAATATTGTTTGTTATCATTATTGAGTTTTCCAATTTAATTCCAAAATCCAGATTTAAATTGTTCATTAGATCAAAGTGTGTTGGTAAATTACATTTAGTAATACTGCTTCATGATCATGGATGTTGACTAAATAGCTGCCAGTTCTAGAATTTACTTTAGTCACCGCATAGTCAATTCTGATAAAGCAATTCCCTGCTTAAGCTTAGTGTATGGGATGTGTTCTGTAAAAACAATTTGTTAAGCGAGTGATTTTTCTCATTGACTTACATTATTATAAACTTAGATATGCTCCTAAGGAATAACAAACTATCTTAAATAAACGTTATTTAATGAATAAATGCAATAGACGTTATTTTTTGGGTTAGTTATAACATATTAAGGTACTTATACCCTTGGTGAGACATAAAGAAAATCTGATGTGCACTTCAGACCGTGTTTTCCAGTTAAGCGTTATAGTCAAAATTGCCACTGGGTATACCTAATGTTTTACACCACTTTGTGTAGCAGGCAGGTCAAGCTACTATACAACTACAAAGTATTGTTAACAATGAGACAATTTTGTGAACTGTCTTGATAGAAAAACTAAAATCCATGAAGAAATCAACTTTTAAATGAAATCATTACAAGTTAAAAAACAGACAAAAAAATGAACACTAGTACAAGGGATATCTCTGAGTTTTATTATAGATATAAATTTATCTACTGCCTGCCTCATATGAGGTCAGCTGGAGCCAAAGGATTAATTAAAAATAAATGTTTGGAAGTAAAAAGTTTTAATCAACAGAGGGAGGTTCTTAGTGTTACAGGTACTAGATCTTGAACGACGTTTTTGAGGAGTTGCAGTCTTAGACAAATACCTATGCAACGACATCTGTTTTGACTCCCTTTGTTTCTGCAGATATAATTCCTTGTAACAAGCTGACATTGTTCTGTAGTCCTTAGGAAATATCCTGCTCATTTGAGTAGATTTTTTTTTGGCAAATATCTCCATTGCCTTCTCTAAATGCTCAGATCACTTTGAGAGATCTGACATTAATAAACTAGGAACTTGAACAGAACTCTTGCCTTCCTCTTCATCATCTTTTTAATGCAGTTCCTTCCATTTCCATCTCTATTAAATCTTTATTTGATAAGCCCTCTTCATGTGGCTGCAGTAATTCCTCCGCATCATCTTCATTGACTTCATTAAACCCAGCTTCTTGTGCAAGCTTCACGATGTTCTGCTGGACATCTGGGTCAGTTTCAGTAGTAAATCCTTTGAAGTTGTGGACATAACTTGGCAACAATTTTCGCCACGCACCATTCATTGTGCATGGTTTAACTGCCGCCCAAGCTTGACCAATGTTTTCAATGGCATTCATAATATTAAATACATGCCAGAAGTCCCTTATTGTAGGCCTGTCTTCTCCATCAGTTTTCAGAATGTGTGGTGTAAATAATACGCTTTGAAGGTCAAAATAATTCCTTGATATATTGGCTGAATCAATGCTGTTGTGTTGGGTGGAATAAATTCAATGTGTACATTAGGTGACATCTTTCAGGTAGAGTTGATGTCCAGGGGCATTGTCCAACAGAAGCAATACTTTGTGAGCAATGTTATGATCCCAACAAAATTTTTAACTGCAGGACAGAAATATAACAAAAACTAGTCCTGAAATGCTGCCATTGTAACCCAAGCATTTTTATTAGAGTGTCAAACTACTAGAAGACTGGCTTTAACAATACCTTTCATACCCCTAAGGTTTTCTGAATGGTAGACTAGCAAAGGTTTCAACTTCGTCTCCTTCAGCATTTCCACCAAGCAGGAGGGTTAGGTGATCCTTTGCAGCCTTGAATCCAGGAGCTGTCTTTTCTTCTTTGGAGATGAAAGTGTGGGCTGACATAAACTTCCAAAAAAAAGGCCCATTTCATTGACATTGAAAATTTGTTGGGGGGGCGTGTAACCCTCTTCGTTAACGATCTTTGTTGCAGCTGGATAACACCCAGCTGTTGTGGTGTCTGCACTTACAGCTTCTCCAATCACATTTATGTTATGTAAATGACTATGCTGTTTGAACCTATCAAACCATCCTTTGCTAGCATTAAATGTTTCTTCATGGCATCATCTTCTCATTATTGGAGATCATCAAATAAACTTCTAGCCTTCTCTTGAATAACCATAGTGCCTTCATGAACGTTCTGCTGATTCTGGCTTTCTATCCAAACATTCAGTAATCTCTGCATATTTTCCATCACATCACTCTGTTTGTGTGTTTAGTAGTTGTTAGACATGTCACAGATTTTGCAGTTGCTCTGTTTCCTCATTCTTGTGAATTGTGCAGATAGTAGATGGAGTTATGCCCAATGCTCTAGAAATTGCACTTGGCTTTTCACCAGCATCAAAACATCCAGTTTAATATCCAGAGATGCATTTCTTTGCTTTAGCAGCAGTTGCGTCAGGTAGTTGTTTGCCTTTCTCCAGTCATCACAAATTGTAATAGGGGCAAAATTTACAAGATAATTTCTACAAAGTACTATGACAGAATGATGCTATTCAAATGTATTCACAGACCACTCCATGCTGCACATATTAACATATCTGTGCACATCTGTTAAATCGGGACTGACTCTGAGAAATTTTTGTCTGATTCAAAATTTTGTAATTTGTTATAGCGAACCGTGTGTATGTTCAGTGAATTTTTGGTGTTAATCTCCCATATACGTCATAGTGAATATTCGTTAACTGGGAGTTTGTTATATGGGAAATTGCTGTACTTTATCAGGTACAAATGGTCTGTAGCTCAAAGTTAAAATTGAAATTTGTCTGTCTTTAAATAACTTAAAAAATCATAATTTCAACTCATTAGGAATACTGCTTGTTTTTTTGTGAAGCTAGTTTAGTTGAATTAATCATTTGGACTCATAAATCTATCTTCAACCAAATGCTTTGAATTTGTAAACTAATATGTGCTAATTCATCTCCATCAGAATGTATTATTTAAACTTAGTTTCAAAGAACAAAGATTCCATAAATTCAACCTCTGGTACAAATTATCAAATTCTTATACAAACAGAACAGTGCTAGATAGTATGTTTGGTTTAGTTTCAATTACAGCAGCAGCTAAGAAACAATTATCACTAATACGAGGGGTTACCAATTTTAAGTGAGTTTTTTTTCCTTTAACTATTAATGGTAATTTGTTCTAATCTTTATTCTTAAAGAACTGTTTTCTAATAATGATCTTGCTATTTGGAAAATTAAAAATGATCAATTCTGTTCTCATTCATTGGTAAACGTATACGTATTATAGCTTCCTTGTACAATACCTTTGATTATTCTAATCTAAATACTCTTCAAAAATGTTATGGGTTGTAAAACACATATCCACTGGCACCTGCCCTTATAAATTTGCACCTGTTACTGTATGCATCATGAGTCATTAGTTACAAAGAAAACTCATTGCAACACCAGAACAATTTGAAGATGGGATGTTTGGGGTTAGTATAATGTGTGTGCACACCATGACAGTTAATTATGGCCTGACATCTGAGATCTGTTCCTCCACTCTTTCTACCAGGCCTGAAGTTGTTCCTGTGCTAGCTGGTGATACCATTCAATGGTGATCAAATTAATTTCAGAAAGTTTGATGGGGAACAAGATAGCCAATATAGCTCAAAGATACTGGTAGGGTGAAGCCAACTGTTGTCTTTGGTGGATACAATGATAAGCCTATAAGGTGCGCAGTAAATCCTGTAGGGAACTGGGTTGATGAATTTAAACTTGGCTATCCTCATCTCTGGCACTTACATTTTCTTGAAATTGGTACCAAACTCTGCCTATTGTTGGTCTGTGGACTCCTAGGATAACAATGACCCCCAGTATCTCACCTTGTAGCTTCTAGACTGCATTGTTATTCACATCAGATAGCTTCAGAATTTTTTAATACTGGAAGAATTACAGAAAATGCCAACATGCAGCTGAATATCTTGGCTTCTTATATAGCCAATCCCATAGTATCTATCTAGTTTATTTTAGCAGCTACAAAGAGTCAGGAAGCCATCACAGCTTAAGCAAGGATCCTAAAAGAAGAGAAATGGCAATGAATGCAATTAAATGACTACAAACGACAATAATTCATTCTCCATATTAACAATTTTATTACTAAAAACAAAAAAAGTACATTTTTATATCTGAGACTAATTCTTAGTTAATTTCCAATTATGAATCCTGGCATTAGTAACTGAAGATAGTAAATACAAAGGAAAACTATCACAAAGCCTATACACACAATTCTCAAAAGAGACTCACTTTCTACAAGTAGATTGTATTTAAAACAAGATTATCATCAGAAAGGTTGGATGATCACATTTAACTGTTCTTGTTTGTAAGTTCTTTCCTCCTCCTCTGCTTTTCTCTCTGATGTTTCAAATTTCTGCTTTGCTAAATATTTCTTACATCCATTTTTGAAAAATGTGCCTTAACAAAATATCTAAAACAAATACAAATGTAAATTGTACTTGACTTGACTGGGTCACACAATTACTGGATGATCTTTTAACCAATTATTATAGCCTAGTGGGATCTGAAAGTGGATCCTAGCATTTAGTTCAATTAACCAATTAGAAGCACTGCTAGGGTATCTAATTAACTAATCAAAACCTAGTTATATTAGCCAATTAGCAACCCCTTCAATTCTTAATTAACCTATTAGCCTGTTTCTCAAAACTAAACAGAGACAGATGATTTAGCTATTTACTTTAACATATGCATCTCTGCCAGTGCCTTATATTGTATCTCCTATGTTGCAACTCTCTTCCTGGCCTTGGACATTTTTTCCAGCAGTCAGACTCATTATTTCTTACAGGATTCATCACACACCACCAGTGAGCATGGTGAATCAGGCAAAATATAATGCCACCATTACACTATCACCATCAACTTTTGACACCCATGCTTAACAGTAATTTATTCTCCATATTAACAATTTGAGCCTGAATCTTAGTTAATTCTTATGACCCCTGGTATTAGTAACTGAAGATAGCACATGAAAAAGAAACCTATCACAAAGCCCATGCGCATTCAGAAAACTGCGCTATGTTGCATACATAGTGATGTGAACTTCCTAATTCCTCAATAATGGCACACCTTTAAACATCTTGAGTAATCATGTAATCATACACTGTTAATTCTCTTTCTCAGCCTAGCATTGTTAGCTTTATTAGTTGCCAGAACACCTTATTCTCTACACTAAAAATTCTAATGATGATAATTATTCTTAAGTTTCTTGTGTATAATAATATTGAAGATTAATAGCTTGAAAAATACTTGCCAACCTATAGGAATCACTTTATTCCTGCAATAAATTTCTAAATAAAAGTAAAATATTGTTAGGATCTGAGCTCAGTGCATCCATCACTTTGTATTTACACAAAACAAAGCTGTAGTGGGTGACTGAGGATATCTTGAAGTGTCTATTTACTTCTGATGAATCTCCATGCAATATTTTTTTCTCTAAACTTATTAATGTTTGCATAAATCTTTATGCTCCCTGTTAATCTCTATATTTACATCTACCAGATGATTAACATCATCACCAGTGAAAACCAACATGTGCTATGTTTGAACCTAAATAAGGTGGGATCAAGGCTATATTAAGTGTGAAGCATCTGAAGACCAGGTAAAAACAAGGTAAACAAATTTATAGTTGAAACCAGTACTATTAATTACTATGTATCTGCTGTTATGAACATAACCAAAGTTAAACGATGCTTTATCAGCTAACATACTTCTCAGTAGAGTGTAGATTCTTCCTTTCACTTTTTATATTTTAACACAAAGCTTAGAAAAAATGTATGGACAAATCTTGTACTAAGAGTTTTGCTGATCTGAATATTAACATAATCATAAGAAAAAAAACTAATTGCAAATCTTCCGCTCAAATAAAGCAACAGGTCCAGATGAGCTGCATCACAAAGTTTTGTCTAACAATAAACACTATTAGTTATCTTTTATCTAAAAATATTTCCATTAGCAACAGGTAAAATTCATAATGAAAAGAAAGCTACACTTAACTTTAAGAGGTAAAGAATTGCTCAAGCAAATATAGCTCACAAATATTAGTGTACCTAAGGGATTTGGACTTAGGTTCCATTTTGATTTGATTTAGTAATGACATTTGTAGATGATACTGAGGTGTGTGAGAGGGTGATTGAGGAAGGAGATGGGTACAAATTCAGAATTAACACAAAAAACCTTGATAACAAACACCCATAGAGGAAGAAGGCGCAGTCTAATGTCTCTAAATGTATTCCTGGACGAAGTATTGTGGGTTCTCGCCTAACCGCATACTATGCCATGTTCACGCTATTTCCTTACGTTAACCGGTCCATTGTGAACGCAGCCAAAATGTGAGCCATACACCTGATACTTTGCCTGAAACCATTTCCAACAAAAGTCTGTTGCTACAATAAAGTGTTGGCCCAACATCTGGCTCGCACTGCAGTTGCCATACTTTTCTCATCGTCGATCTACAGGGTGATGGATGTTTGGCTTCGGGCAGACTAGTTCTTGTAAAAGTACACACCAAAGTCCCGGACTCACCCACCACCTTTCCTCTTACAGGTGCCGATCAGGAAATCAAATCGCGATGCCATATCTATCCGAATTACGCATCCATGACCCCCCCAACCCCCCACCTAATCTAACACCAACCAACCCCACTAATCCTAATCCCCCCCCCCTAACGAACCCCTCACCTAAATCTAACACCAACCCTAACCTAACTCCCCACCTAATCTACCCCCCCTAACCTAACCCCCCACCTAATCAACCCCCTAACCTAACCCCTAACCTAACCCGCTCACTAATCTAAACACCAACCCTAACCAACTCCCCACCTAATCTAACCCCCCCTAACCTAACCCCACACCTAATCTATAACCCAACCCTAACCTAACTCCCACCTAATCTACCCCCACCCCTAACCCCCTAACCCCTCACCTAACCCCCCCACCTAATCTAACACCAACCCAACTCCCCACCTAATCTATCCCCCCCAACCCTAACCCCTAACCTAACCCCCCCCACCCCCCCACCTAATCTAACACCAACCCTAACCCCCCACCTAATCTACTACCCCACTAACCTAACCCCCCCCCCACCTAATCTATCCCCACCTAATCTACCCCCCAACCTAACCCCTCACCTAACCCCCCACCTAATCTAACACCAACCCTAACCCCCACCTAATCTACCCCACTAACCTAACCCCCCACCTAATCACCCTCACACCCCCCTAACCTAACCCCCCTTACCCTACCCCCCTAATCTACCCCCCCAACCTAACCCCTCACTAATCTAACACCAACCCTAACCTAACCCCCCCCCACCTAATCTACCCCCCCAACCCTAACCCCTCACCTAACACCCCACCCCCCACCTAATCTAACACCAACCCTAACCCCCCACCTAATCTACCCCACTAATAACCTACCCCCACCTAATCACCCCCCTAACCTAACCCCCCTTACCTAACCCCCCACCTAATCTAATCCCCACCTAATCTAACAACCAACCCCTACCCCTAACCCCTAACCCCAACCCCCTAACCCCTAACCCAAGCTTGTTGGTAGGTTTGTGATAGTTTACAGAATATAGACGAAAAACCTCGCTGACCTCTGATGTCCACCAGACAAAAAGGGTCAAGAAGCTGGCTACAGCGACGAGCAAATATCACGGAAGGAAATCCAAAAGTCATAGGGGAAAATCTCATTTAAAAAAAACAGGTGAGCCATCATTTCTGAAGAGCATCCGCGAAATGATGTAGATAGAATCCACTAGAACTCTGGGAAATAAGACAACATTGTCATGGCAACCCTCGTTATGTGAAAGCAGACCGATTTGCAGCATTTCTTTTATAGTTTTAGCATAAATTTTTGAAATGAGCATTTGCTAATAATTCAAAGGAATTTTAAAGATCTAATAAAGTTGCTGATTTTCCGTATAGTCTTCGTTGCGTACCAGAGATGGGGGATGGCGAGGACAGCCGGTAGTCTCCGAAGACTGCCGAACGTCTTTTCTGTCTTCGTAGGCCGATGTTGACCTTAAAGGCTGTGTCACAATTGTCTCAGGTCGAGCTCCTTCCTCGTTTGTCTCATTTTGTCCCTTTATCGTTCTAATGTAAAACGCTAGTGATATTTGTCGATCTTATTACTATTCTTACAACACGACTAAAGGAAAGATCGTCGGTCCGGTCATTTCGCGGTTCCAGAACTTTCAGTAACCAGATATTATTTTACTTTTATTAATAAGTAGAGAGAGAAAACAAAAGAAAGTAATAAAAGACAAATTTGAAGCTTAAATTTACTGTTGATAAACAACCGCAAAACTCGGTCGTTGGTAGTTTGGGCGTCCGTTAAAATTAACCTCGAAAGCTTCGTTTCGCCAAATCAGCTTCGACGAACCGGAAACTGGAGAGATCGATAAACAGCAATGGCCGACGAAGAAGAGAAGAGACCTCTTCTGAAGGCTGGTGACGACGAAGTGTTTGAAGATCCCAGGCAGAAGATTCGAAATCTTTACCAGTGCAACAATCTGGGACTGCTGACGAACGGCAATGATGACAGGATCAACATCAGCGCCGCCGGGTCTCTGTCTTCGTTTTCTGTGGACCACGTTGTTGCTATTTTCGTGGTTACATTTGACACAGATCTGGTGAGCGAGATGTTGTCCTTCCTCTGTTCTCAATGTTTGACGACCATCTTTGCCTTGGGAGCCTTGGTTGTTGTTACTATTATATGGTAAATTGACAGTAAACACAACAGACACGGAGAGAGAGAGAGAGCAAACTAATTAATACCATTCGCCTTTAGGTTTGATTCGCTATTAGTCTGAAAAACGTCCGATTTGCAATCTTTTCGGAAATTAATACACTGCATTTCATGGGTTTTAGATGATATTTAAAAAAAAGAAAAAACGATGAACCTTTCATTGTCAGGCATCCATAACAACAACAACAACCATCGACTGTAGTACATGCACAAAGAGGAATAGAATATGTTATATTTGGGCGGAATACGATAGGCTGAGTCTGCAAATAATTTTTGTTTCAAATGAACTGCATTCGTCTAATAAATATTGACAAAAAATCATTTTTACAATTACATTTGCACATATTATAAAACAGAATTAACTAAAACAATTGTTAAAAATGAGTATTTGGTGCAACTCGTTTTTCTCATAAAGTATACATTTACAGATAATGTTGAATAAGGCTAATTTCACTTCTTAATGTTATTGTAGAGGACATATAGTAGATGTTTTGTTCAGTGGATTTGAGGTTAGGGTTCTTGGGTGTCCATTCATTTGAGAATTTAAGAATCGATCTTTCTGTGCAGCTATTTCTGACTTAATTTATAACTATGTTTATTGTCTTCTATAAAGCTTTATTTGGTCTTCTCATAGCAAATGTGTGGCCATGTCTCTTTACAATGGTGGTGTACTTGTTTGTTCACTATGTAATGTATTTTCTGGAAATCACTAGCTCTTTGCTTACCCATAAACACATTGAAAGCAGTTTTACTATTGCTATGGATTAGCATAATCCACTCACCCATACACAACATACCCATTATTTTCTCCACTTTCTGCTTTACAGTAATATCTGCACTTCTTTCTCATTGTATCATGACTGTGTCTTCATCTACTGAATATCCATCCCAGTTACTAACATACAAAGGCCATGACACTAACAAAAACATCCACACACAAATTCAATTTCATTCTAGAAAAGCAATTTTTTTCCAAAAAAATAAGGGCTTAAAGGAATTTCATTTTTATGCTCATGATAAGAATTTTGCACAGTAATATATAGATTGTAAAGCTGTTGTTTCTGCTTTGATTTATTAAGGTAACATGATTGAGTGGTGTTTACTTGAAGATGCAGCTGTGGATGGTATTGAGTTTAAGGCAATGGGCAATGGGTCATACACACTGAACAGAGATTTTGCATAAGTTATTGTTTATTTTTTTGCATTATGGATGCTGGATAAATTATTATGCAACAATGTTCACTTTATTAGTGTTAAATTACTGATTAGTTATCTTCCAATTCTCATAAAAATAATTGCCTTTTGGGTGCATGGTGATAGACTACATCTCTGCTAAGGTAGAGGACCCAAGATGGAATGGCTTAGTTTGGCTTGTTGAAATTAATCTTATATCTGTTTAAATATCCCTCCATGTGATGATATTCATCTTTCATAAAACATACATTTACAAATGTTTCTGACAGACTTTGTATGATACAAAATTAGAAATAGTTAATCTTTCTTTTTTTTAATTTTCCTTGAATAGCTAGCCATTAATCTGATGAGGGACCTTGTGGGTCGAATTTAATAATATTGTGGATGCTCAAACTGACACACAACTGAAATAAAATTATAACTGACTGTAAAGAAATTGATGGAATGGGTTTTCTGTTAAGTCCACTATTAATTATGGAAATAATTTCACAGGTGAAATGTAAGTTTAGATTATTTTATTATTATTATTATTATTATTATTATTATTATATTATTATTATTAATTATTATATATTATTAGATTATAGACAAGAGAGATTTCTAAATGAGCAAAAACTCCAACAGGAAGCTGCATATTAATTAGTTCTCTTTCTGTGTTTCACTAGGTTCTACTTAAATGATATTTGAGAGTAAAACCAATTTGTTTGATGTGTATTTGGTTAATTAGAATGTTAGTTCTCACTTGCCTGTTTTCAAGAAGCTGCTAAAAATCAGTGATGTTGATAGAGACAAGTTCACTAAGCCAAACAATCAAAGGTAAGCTCTCTTAGAATTATGGAGTCATGACTCAGGTAAAAGCAGATTGGCATCATTGTTTATTTATCCACTAATGTTTGACAAAAAACCCTTAGTCTATCATTGGACAACCAGGGAAGATCAAAAAACTTAATTCTTTTAGATACAGAAAGCTGTGTCTATGTCAGCACAAGGCACTCACCAGAGGTTCAAGAAGATGTAATTAGTTTACTAGGTTAGAAACAAACTAAAACAGGTCCAATGAATATCTTTAAGGGGTGAATGCACTATCTGAAGAAAGGAATATGATGTATTTTGTTTAATAGCATTACCCCATTACTCAGCATAGGTTGAGCCATGGAGAAAATGGCACAAAGTACATTCCCTATTAATGCAATCCTTTGTAACAACAAATCTATATCACTCCAACCTTATATGTTTTGCATTAAGTTACTAGATCAGCAAATCTTTTCACTGTTGAAGAATTAGGAAGACATGCATTGGATGAGGACGAATTATTCACTTTGTAAGTACATTTGGATATACCTGGAAGATGATCAACTGTTTTATTGTTTGTTCAGGTGATTTATTTGTTTTTTTTTTAACCTGAACTTTTAGTTCTAATGACAAATTTACCTTTTACATAGCCTTTAACATAGATGTGTGGCCATCTTTTTACCTATGGAAATTGGTAAAGCAACCATTAAGCAGTCAGCTCCTACTGTGATCATGTTTAAATGTACAGGTATAATGATGGTTGGGATACTAAAGTTAGCACAACCAGCTGGGTTTAGAATAATTAAAGGATTTTGTGAGCACTTCAAACAGATGTCTGTTTTGTCATATTTCTAGTAGAGTCATTTATGGAAATTATATTCATGCAAATAATTACCCAATTTTTATTGCAGCACTTTTCAAATTTTATTTAGTGGCAATATTTCTCTATTTTAATTTATTCAAAACAGTTTACAGATATTGTTTTGTTTACCCAAAGAACCAGGTGGGAGGGATAATTGCTGTGAACTATAAATTGGTATATGTAAAAACCTGGTAAACTCATTATTTTCATTCTGGTGTCTTCAATCCAATAATCTAAATTTCTATAGTTTAAATCTGCTTCTTATATACTAAAGTTAGCTATTTATAAAGAATTTTTGAATTAAAATAGTACAAACAATAAAAACTTATTCAAAATTATTTATAAATTTGTTATCAAATGCATGAGAACTTTTGATATTGATAACTGTTTTTCTGCCATGCCAAGCCATTGACATCCATTGGTTAGCTTGTGGCCAATCACAGTCAAAGTTGTAGCTAGCATTGAGAGAACTCACTAAAGGTGGCCATATTTCTGTCTGCTTTTGTTTTGCTAAACATCATTAGTTTAATATGACATTCTAAAGATATGATCAACTTAAATTTTAGATTGACAATGTGCCTGTATGTCTAAAGATTGTTAAATGTTAGGGTTATAATTCAATGTTGAGGCTTGTCATATAGATTTCTTTGGTTTCTCATGAATACTTACTGCATTCTTCAGCAAACTGGTCTTCTGTTTAAACAGCACAACAGAAAGGAAAATGGCCATCTTAAACATAAAATACCTCTCTCTTTTTTTGTGGAAATCACTCAGCGCTCTGACACAGCAGAGAAAGCAAGGAGGTCATCAGTGTATGATCAGAAATGCACTTTTTTTTTTTTTGTGTCGTGCAAAGTGTTGGGGTATGTGTGTGAGTTGCATATGTTAGATTGCGAGCTGGGTCGGTTCCACGACCAGCCGCCACAGCTGTTTACAAGTGAGGCCTTGTTTCGACCTGTGTAGTGTATGAATGTTCCTCAACCTAGCGAGAGCAGCGGGCTACCCAACTCCTTCGTATTGCACGCAGGAGGGGTAGGTTTCTCCAGGCTGAACTCTCTAGAACAGAGTTTTCTCTCTGTATGTCCTCGAACTGAGAGGGAAAGTTTGGGCTACTGTTTATTTTTCAAATTTCCAAATGGAAGTATGGGATGGGATGAGTTCTATTTTTTATTTTTGCGGGATGATGGATGGAGACATGTTCTCCTTCCATTTTTTGGTCTTTATTTTAGTCCTCCCTCATAGGGGAATCAGAGACTCCCGTGTTCTTTATGACCCCTGTTTTACTCCCACGTAGGGGGACCAAAGGTTCCCTAGCTGATGGTGAAGCCAGGAAGTAGCTTGTCCACTGGTGATTGTCATCACAGCGGCTGATGCCAAATTCCACACCACTTTTAGTTTTCTTTAGTCTTCTTCTGTATAGCTGTTATATGGACTTATTGTGTGGAATTAAACAAAGAAAGAATCATGGTTAGTCCATGGGAAATTATTTGGGATGGAGTACTTTATAAATAAATAGAGGCTTACACTGAAGAAAGGGGGGGATGTTTAATAAGTTTTGTTTTAAAATAAGTTAAAAGATTAATGTTACAAAAAGAGGTTATGATGATAGTGAAATTACTTATGCGATTTATTATATAATTGATAGAACATAATGACTCTCTGCTGAGAGTTCTTACCTAAGTAGAATCCTAAAAGGATTTATTAGATAATAATAGTTCCTAAGTAAAAAGTTAAAGTACAAGTTAAGTATGCATATAGAACAGGGCTCTCCAAACTATGGCCCGCGGGCCACATCCGGCCCGCCAAACAAATCCCTGTTTGGTGGCCTTGAAAAAATAATTATCGTACGACTGGCATCGCTGAATTATTCAAAGCTGGGGCTGCTGACTGGTGGCGCTCAGCCCGAGTCAGTTTCCCTCTCTCTCGATAGTGTGACGCACAAATACTAGTACTGGTAGGTATGTGCTGTGCATTACAACCAATCAGTTGTGTATAACTGTATATTGTGGGGATGGAGGGCGAGTGTGGCTTCGCTGTATTCTGTGTGGTTATGTGAGAGAGAGCGTGGGGGTGAGTGAACTGAGGTGTTGATAGGGTTTGATCGCTGATGATGTGTTGCAGGCAGTGTTGTCATGGACTGCGTGGTGTGTGGTTGTCACGTGTCGCTGGCCGCTCCGAGATGGACGTAGAACAGCTCCGTCCACACAAGGGAGCAAATGCTTCCGTTTCAGGGAGCACAAACACTGTACAATATTCTTTTCTCTGTACTTTGACAATGCCTTTATCTTAGTTATACAAAATAGCAATAATACTATTGTAGCCAAAAATATTGCATGTTTAAAATGGTAACCATTAAGTTTATCAACGAAAGCTGTTGCCATAATATTTACCACTTTATAATAATACGCTATGCTTTTTAACACCACATACAAGCTGTTTTTTCCTGTAGAATTTATTTCCACTAACTTAGAAGGCTAAATTTCTACATATTTTAGAGTTTTAAATACCCGTCTTCATAAATTATTAGCAAAATTGTTCGTCGAGCAAGTGCTCCTGCTTTCCATCATGATCGAAAGCCGGAGCATCCAGTAAAAACAGGGAGCATTTGCTGCTTGCTCTCCGTTTTGGGAGCAAATTTGGTGTTTGGCAGCAAGTGTTCCCTAAAACGGGAGCATTTGCTCCCTCGTGTGGACGGGCCTTAACGTGCACTGCTGCACTCTCCCTCCTGCTATACTGCTCGCGGTGTGCGGGCACCCTAAGCGTAGTGTTGCTGAATGCGTTGTGGGAATATTTTTGCTGTTATTTTTTGTTGATATTTTTCGTTTGAGCGTCATCTTAATCTGCTTCGATATTCTACTCAACTATATTTTTGTTCATATTTTTGCTAATATACGACTAATACCCTTATGTTTTCAGATATGGAAAAGATAAAGAAAAGAAAAGTGGACAGTGAGTGTCGTCAGTTCAATGACGAATGGAAGATAAAGTACTTTTTTGTGAAAGCAAATGATAAAGCTTTATGCCTCATATGTAGAGACAGTGTTGCTGTTCTGAAGGAATACAATATTCGTCGGCACTATGAATCTAAACATGGCTCAAGTTATTCTCACATCACAGGAGCAGAACGCACTAAAAAGTTTGAATCATTTCAGCACAGTCTGCATTCTCAACAAGCTGTTTTCCGTAAGAAAAAATCTGAAAATGAACTTTCAACTAGAGCCAGTTACAAAGTTGCCTATGTGTTGGCCAAAAAAGGAAAACCTTTCACTGATGGTAGTATCATAAAAGAGTGTATAGTGGAAGCAGCAGGAGAGGTATGTCCAGAAAAAGTAAACCTCTTCAAAATGATAAGTCTTGGGTCAAATACTGTTGCTCGTAGAATTGAAGATTTAGGAGGCGACATAATTCGTCAAATAAAGGAAAAAACAAAAAGATTTTGTTGGTATTCTCTTGCGTTGGATGAATCAACTGATGTGTGTGATACCTCTCAGCTCTTAGTATTCATTCGTGGTGTTGATAGTGAATTTAATGTGACCCAAGAATTAGCATCAGTTCACAGCATGCACACCACAACAACTGGAGAGGACATTTTCAATGAAGTAAGTAAAAACTATGACAGAATATAACCTGGAATGGAAAAAGTGCAGTGTGTGACAATTGATGGAGGAAAGAATATGTCTGGGACAAAGAAGGGTTTGGTTGGGCAAATTACAACAGCTTGTGAGGGTGGAGGATTCTCAAAACCCATTTTTCTGCATTGCCTTATCCATCAACAAGCATTGTGCCTAAAATATGTTATGTCTTGTGTCATGAAACCTGTTGTTTCTGTGGTTAATTTCATTAGATCTCATGCACTCAACCATCGCCAGTTCTGTGTGATTTCTTGAAAGAAATTGATGCCGAGTTTGTTGACTTGCCTTATTATACAGCAGTTAGATGGCTTAGTTGTGGAAAGGTTTTGCTGCATTTCTTTGAGCTCAGATTAGAAATTGATTTATTTCTCACAGAGAAAAATAAACCTCAGCCATTATTATCAGAATGTGAATGGATTTGAAATTGGCATTTTTTGCAGATATGACAGGTCATATGAATCAATTGAATCTGAAGTTGCAAGACAAAACAAATTTGATCAGTGACTACTTTGTTCATGTCAAGGCATTCAGAGCAAAACTTGCGCTACTTGAAGGCCAGGTGAAAGTTAAGAATTTTGCTCATTTTCCATGTTGTGAAAAATTTCATGCAGAAAGTAAAGTTGAATTTCCTTCTTCATTTGCAAATGAAATAATTTCAGATTTGAAAAAACAGTTTCAGGAGCGATTTGCTGACCTTGATGCCAAAGCAAATGAAATCAGGCTCTTTCATAATCCATTTGACTGCAATGCTGAAAATCTTCCAACTCAATTTCAAATGGAAATTATTGATCTCCAGGCAGATGACATACTGAAAGATAAGTATAGAGAAGGAAATCTGATTGAGTTTTATAAATGCTTGCAGCCAGATCAGTTTCCAAATTTGATAAAGTTTGCTTGTAGTTTTGTGTCCATTTTTGGTACAACATACTTGTGTGAACAAACATTTTCCAAAATGAAGTAATTGAAATCTAACTATCGAGCAAATTTGTCTGATGATCATTTGAAATCAATTCTTACAATTGGCTCATCTAATCTGGAACCTGATTTTAATGAAATTTTGAAGTCAAAACGACAGTATCATTCATCACACTAATTTGGTTGCATAAAACTAAAGGCAGGAATCTATTCAGTTTACCCTGATTTTTTCCAACAAGATATGTTTTAATTTTTCCATGTTTATACTCTAATATTTGAGGAAATTAAATTACTGGCACTGATTTTTTTTTTTTTTTTTCATTTTTTATTCCTTCGGCCCGCATAAATGTGGGAAATATATAATGTGGCCCTTACATTGAAAAGTTTGGAGACCCCTGATATAGAAGATGAAAGAGAAAGGGGATAGAAGAAGAAGAAGAAGAGAAAGAAAGAGAAAAAGGAAGGAAGGAGGAAGAAGATATTCTTCTGTTATAGGAAGCTAGAGTGGCTTTATCTGAAAGAAAAAGGTTAATTTAAACAAGGGAAAGGGTTGACTCAGGGTGGTCGGTCTAAGCTAATAGTTGAAAGTGGTGATATGTCAAACTGTATTTGTAGTTGATTGTTCGTGTTAATATGTCCTAGGGCGTTGTTGATTAGCCAAGTGGATGAGTAGATTAGTCTGTCATTGATACTAGATTTCATGACTGTATATTTTTGTTGTAACCAATTGGTTACATAGTTTTGGAATAATAGTTTTGTTGAGGTAGGTTGACCGCCTTCTAAAGCCTTCCGGCTACCCCAGGCTATCCGCTGAGTGGTAAAGACCAGAAAGTTTGAAAGACAGTCCTTTTAATTCTATTGTTAAAGCCAAAGATGCGCCAGAACGAAGTAAGTTTGTTCTGGGGACTCTTAATTTTGAAGATCAAGTCTCGGACTAAGCACCATAGTTCTATATTCATCGGACATGAGAATAAGCAATGGATTGCTGTTTCGTCGTCCTCGTGACAGGCGAGGCATTTGGGAGAATTTATTAGTTTCCATTTATGTTTGTTCTCCCTTGTGGGGAGAACATTCCTTAGTAATTTCCAGTGAATGTCAGATGTATATCCGTCCACGAGACGATTAATGGAACTAGTCCAAATTCTGTCCCATGGAAGTGTTCCTGAATTTAGGGTACCTTCCCACCTTTTCCTATAATTCGGTTCCTCGATGGGTAGTGACGACAGGAAGAGGTAGATGTCTCGTTGGGATAATTTGTCTAGATCAATTTTAGTATCTCCTAAGCTTACTTTGTTATCTGTTCCTATAGAGATGTTGCAACTAATCCAGTGTTGTAGGGCGGTTATGTGGTAGTCGGTTAGTAAGTTTTTCTGTGTTCTATATAATTTTTGTTAGTGAGAACATCGACCCTGTCGAGGGTATCGAATGCTTTTGCTAAACGGGTAATAAGTTTTTGCCATCTTGGCCTATCGTTTACTGTTCTTATGATATCTATTATGTTTAATATTTGTTGAGCACTATTTTGCTCTCTAGGTTTATAAGGTTTAAACCTCCTTGGCTCCGAGTGAGTCTAGTTATCTGTTTATTTGCCAGGTGTTTACGCCCCTGCCACAGAAACCGATTTAACTCGGAGTCTATGGAGGAGCATGCCCAGCCTGGCATTCCTATTATTTTAGATTTATAGTAAATTTTAGATGCTAGATAGGTATTGACTAATTCAGTTTTAGTGAAGAAGGAAAGGTTTAGCGAGGACCATGCAGTTAGTAAAGCATTGACTTTATTAATTACAGGTTGCCAGTTATCATGCTGCGTGTTAGTAGTGCTGTTGACTGGGAAAAAGATTCCCAGTAACTTAATTTTGTCTAGTGCTTTGTCCAAGGGGTGTTATCTGTGTTGTGGCCGAAAAATCCTTCCAAAATGAAAGTGACCCGATTTAGGTGGGCACTTCCATGGCTGCAACCCCCTGAGTCGGTATTGCAGTTTGGGAAGAGGTTTTGGTCATTTTTATTAAATGGTTGATGGGTGCTTCCAAAGACTCGTCTTTGGGGACCTTGAGCACCCTCCTCTCTTTCTTCTTAGGAGGAGTTGGAGGGGTAGATTCCCTGACAGTCCTTTTGGATGCTTTGCCCTTCACCTTCCTGGGCTTGGAAGGACGGATGATATCCTCTGTGGTCTTGGGCTCATCTTCTATGTTAATAATCTCTGGAGGTGTTTGGGTTTCCTCCTTCTGAGATTCTACTGTTTTGGAAGTAGCCTCTTCTGTTGATTGGACTTTATTTTGGTCTTCGATTTCCTGAACTACAGGCTCCTGTCTTTTTTGCCAGGACAGCTGCATTCGGTATGCCCGAATTCCATGCAGCTGCAGCAATATGGAGGCTCTGTAGGTTAGTCTTTGTATACTATAGTAAATTTATAGTCTTTTCCATCCAAGGTTTCATGGATTTGCCTTGGAATAGACTCATGCAAGATCATTTTGCCACTCCTCTGACCTGAGAGGAACGGCAATCCTCGCAGGCAATCATATTTAAAAGGTACAATTACTTTTACAAATTTTTCCAAGATTCTTTCAGGAATGTCACACCCGACAGAAAGTGGTAGCCCCGTACCTTTATCCAGCTATGGAGCTTGCACCTCTGAGGGTGTAATTTATTCCATTTACAGTTAGGCATTTGGTGGATAAATATTCCGCATTTTTTGCAGAACTACAGATGATTTCCACTGCTCCACCATGGCTGTTAATAACAGCCCTGACCCTTTCATTGCACTTAACCAACTTAATAAGCAGGCAAGAAAACCATCAGTATGTGTACATATGTGTTTGCACACATATTTAAAACAATCAACTTATTCTGAAAGATTTCATTGCACATTTTTATCATTTACAAAGACTTTGTTCCACTTCATCATGGCTTCATAAACACAAATCTCTACATAATTTTTTTCTTTTAACTTCCTGTCTGCATTTTTGTAGTATACTTTTGATAAGGCAGTGTAGTAAGTACAACAAAAGAATGTTGCTTTTAGAAAAGAAGACCTGCCTGTCTTTGTCTCACTGTAAAACTAAGCCAATACCTGAATTCCTAAATATAGAGCCAACAGCCTGCATTTAGAACACTGAGGTATACAGGAAACTGGACTTCTGTAGTGTGTTCAATAAATTGCTTTCAGCATAATTTTGAAAAAATCATGAAACTGTATCTCAGGATTTAAGTTCTGTTATTTTCAATTTTTGTAAATGTAAATATTAAAAAATTCCCTAAAGATATCTCTCCAAAACAACAGGTTCATTATTACTGTGATGTTTTATCAAGACAACAGATTTGTCATTAATGCGATAACTAATAAAGCTGTTTATTTTTTCTTAATTGATGTCTTACAGTTATTACAAACCTCCCTGGTCACTACCTAAAACTTTATTTTCAATTTAAAAGAAAAAAATTTTATTTTATTCTGAAAACAAAGTGAATGGTTTTGTCTACATCCTCGTGTTCACATGAATGAATTTCTTTTCCTCTATAACCCAGGGATAATCTACATAAGTTCAATGTCACCCTTCCTCATTCTGTCTTTTTAAAAATTCATTGCTTTTGACTCAAGTTTTTCTATGCAGGATGACACCTAGATCCTCTCCTGAAATAATTGCAATTGGAAACATTGAATTCCATTTACCACCACTTAGACCAATTTGCTAAACTATTAAAATCAGATTCTGTACTGTTGACATCATCACATACTTTCCAACTCTCCCGATTTTGGCGGGAGTCTCCCAATTTTTAATCAATCTCCCACCCTCCCGCTTTTTTCGTAAAAAAGACCTATCTCTCCCGATTTTTAAGAACCCTCCCTATAGAATGTGAAAACAACCTGAATTTTTGTCACCCATAGTCAACATTTTGTGAGTTTCATATTTTGACCAATCAGAAATCAGCAAACCCATCGCCCCATTGTGTATGCCTCACACTATCGTCGTCTGCCATTTGACCCTATTGCCACCTTCCGCAGGCTTGTCTCCCATGGAAGGCACTCCCAGTTTCATCACAGGTCTCTGTGGTAACTCACACTTGCATCACCATCCCTGACAACTTCCTGTCACTCTGTCACCCTGATAGAAACCTGGCTGGCTGGCTGGCAACAGGAGCCAGAACTAGACCTGTTAACCTGTTACCCCAGTAGAACTGATGCAATTGAGCCACACTCCTATTGGGGCCAGCAGTAAAGAGACTTGGACAATGATGCCTGGGGCAGAGCACACTAAAATGACTGGACAGTAACTTTGGCTGGATACACACTAGCCAGCTCAGCTTTAGGCAAACTTGGGTGCCAACAACCTGCCATATTTTTGTAGACAAGTCATGAAATAGTACATACTCTACCCAAAACAAAACCTAGATGCCAAAAATGTGAAACAAAATACCAACCAGCATGGGAGAAAGATTTTCCTTAGGTTAAAAAATGCTCAACATCCCAGACAAGTGCATTTTGCAAGGTAAGATAAGACAGAATTTTTGTCTATTTACATAAACTTTTTATTTTGAAAGAAATGTCACTTATACAGGTGCATCTCTGAAAATTAGAATATCGTGAAAGAGTTCAATATCTTTTGTCAGTTATTTCAGAAAGTGAAAATTGTATGTATTCTAGACTCATTACATGTAAACAAATATTTCCAGCATTTTTTAATTTTAATTTTGATAATACGGCCTACAGCTCAAAATATTAGAATATTCCATTTTGACTTTGAGTAAATCACTATTTATGCAGTATAAATAACATGAATCTCTCAGTATGGTTCAGTACACACAACCACAATCATGGGGAAGACTGCTGACTTGACAGTTGTCTGGAAGACACTCATTGACACCCTCCACAAGGAGGGTAAGCCACAGAAGGTCATTGCTGAAAGGGCTGGCTGTTTGCAAAGTACTGTATCAAAGCATATTCATGGAAAGTTGACCGGAAGGGAAAAGTGCACAAGCAAGAGGGATGACTGCAGCCTTGAGAGGATTGTCAAGCAAAGCTTATTCAAGAACATGGGGGAGCTTCACAAGGAGTGGACTGAAGCTGGAGTCAGGGCATCAAGAGCCACCATGCACAGACGCATCCAGGAAATTGGCTACAAGTATTGTATTCCTAGTGTCAAGCCACTCCTGAACCAGAGATAACGTCAGAAGCGTCTTACCTGGGCTAAGGAGAAAAAGAACTGGACCCTCAGTGGTCCAAAGTCCTCTTTTCAGATGAAAGTAAATTTTGCATTTCATTTGGAAATCAAGGTCCCACAGTCTTGAGGAAGAGTTGAGAGGCACAGAATCCATGTTGTTTGAAGTCCAGTGTGAAGTTTCCACAGTCAATGATGATTTAGGGTGCCATGTCATCTGCTGGTGTTGCTCCACTATATTTTATCAAGTCCAAAGTCAATGCAGCCATCTACCAGGAGATTTTAGAGCACTTCATGCTTCCGTCTGCTGAAAAGCTTTATGGAGATGCTGATTTCCTTTTCCAGCAGGACTTGGCACCTGCCCACAGAGCCAAAACTACTAGTAACTGGTTTGCTGACCATGGTATTACTGTGCTTGATTGGCCAGCCAACTCGCCTGACCTGAAATTCATAGAGAATCTATGGGGTATTGTCAAGAGGAAGATGAGAGACACCAGACCCAACAATACAGACAAGCTGAATGCTGCTATCAAAGCAACCTGGGCTTCCATAACACTTCAGCAGTGCCAGAGGCTGATCACCTCCATGACATGCCACATTGATGCAGTGATTCGTGCAAAAGGAGCCTCGACAAGGTATTGAGTGCATAAATGAACATACTTTTCAGAAGTTCGACATTTATATATTATAAATCCTTTTTTTTTATTGATCTTATGAAATATTCTAATATTTTGAGATACATTTTTTCAATTTTTTTTTAGCTGTTGGCCGTAATTATCAAAATTAAAATTAAAAAATGCTTGAAACATTTTAGTTTACATGTAATTAGTCTAGAACAGAGGTCTCCAAACTTTTCAGACCGTGGCTAGATGGCATGTCTGACACACCTGCGTGGGCCGGATTGGATAATTACAAAGAAAAAAATGTCAATCAAACTAATGAATGATTAATAATCTCCAACCAAAGAAAGGGTTCTGCCAGAATCAGCAAATACTCAACTGCAGATAGGAAAAGGCCATTTTTATTCAATTGTATTTTCTTTAAGATTACAAATTTAATCAAAGTAAGTAAGAATATTGAGACACACTAACATAAATAAACACAAAGATCCGAACAAGTTTTAATGGGAATGATGGAACTGAGTCTTTGATTTCAAAATGTCCCCGTACTTAGGTTTTAGGCTTGATGAGCCAATTATTAGGATGGATGCCAAGTGTTCATCGAATAAATTCGATCGATATTTTGATTTGATATACTTCATCTTTGAGAAGGTTTGTTCGCAGAGATAGGTAGTGCCAAAGATCGACAGCAATCCCATGGCGAATCGCCTCAAATTCGGAAAATGTGCAGAATGCAATGATTTATAAAACTTGATAAGATCTCCCTCCTTATACTTGCTTTGGAGCATTGCATCTGACTGAAGATCAATTATTTCTAACAAGCTGGTTTGGGAGAGTTTCAACATTGCAATTGAACGGGTTTTGAAACAGCTTAATTTCCTGTTTTCTGATCAAGATCAGAAAATCGTTGCAGAAATTGTGTTAATAAGTCTGTAATGACTTCTATAGCAAAACCAAAAGGAAATTCCACCTCTCCTTCGTTCTGCAACTTGTCAGAGCAGGGAAAATGAGCCAAGTTCTTAACAAGGAGCTGTCCTTCAAAGAGTTTCAATTTTTTTCGGAAAGCCTGGACGTGCGTTAAGAGATCACAAATCAGATTTGTTTCACCTTGCAATTTAAGATTCACACTGACTTTGGACGTGAACTGTATTAAATATTTAAGTAGATAACATTCAGAGAAATCAGCAGGACTTCTATATTGTACTACGTGCAATAGCACAGCCGAAACTAATTCAAACATAGAATAAGTAATTGGTGCAAAGACAAAATAGAGTCACTCACAGAATTAAACAAAAGTTGCTTTCTTTCGCCGGTTAGTTTCCAGATGTTGCGAGTGTTTCAATGTGCTGATAATGATTGACTGAGCTGCAGACAGTTTATAAACTAGCCACTGAATAATGACCATGTTAACTGCATCAAAGCGGTTAAGTTTACATCAGTGCGTGAAAGAGTCATCGATTCTCAACAAAGCATATCTAGACAAGAAGGGCCTAAAGGTAAGACACATGCATGCCATGTCTATAAACCCTTTTGAGCAAATAAAAATTAGATGTTTGTGTTTTTCCTACAGCCTGACCGCGTGGTTGGGGGAAAGTTGCCACGGGCCATAGTTTGGAGACCTCTGGTCTAGAATATATACAATTTTCACTTTCTGTAATAACTGGCAAAAGATATTGAACTCTTCCATGATATTCTAATTTTTTGAGAAATGCCTGTATATGTTTTATCGATGTCGGTATTCCAGCATATTTTCTGTCACTATTTTCACTTGCGTTTGTTTGTAAATTGACAAGTCGTTTGTCAAAGATATTTATCATGTATTAATAAATCATAGATGTTTTATTTGTGGTTGGAATGCCGAGCACTGTATTGTATGTACATTGTTGTATTGTAACAAAACTGGTCAATTTAATTTTATATATGCTGTGGAGTTAAGTTAACTTTCACTCAAAAATGCATGTTCCAAATCTAGTACATGTATTTCCCAGTGCATTTGTTTGCAAGTGTCATTAACTAAAACTTCACAGTTTGTTAAAATTAAATCACAAAACCGTAATTTTGTACAAAACTTCCATACATCTACATAAGAAGTTGTTTTCTGAAAGCAATCATGAGTGTTTACATTTTTGAGCGCTTTGCAACTCGGATTGCCAAAGTCTCCCCCATGAAAATTTGGGAAAGTTGGCAAGTATGTCATCACTATTATTAACCCTGTCAGCTTCATAATATTATCAGAGATTCCATTGTCACTATTATCCATATGTGGTACATTAAGAAGGAAATGGTCCAGAGAACCGAATTAATCTCATTAACAATAGGCAATTTTGTTTGAGGGAGAATCAGTAGCTTTAAGGAATTGCTTGCTTCTTCTTCACCTCCCATATTGGCACAATAGATTTCAGCAAAAAGAAAAAGTTATTTACAAGAATATATATAAACACTTGAAAACTTTGAATGCACCTGCATACCTGAAGAAAATTCTGCAAAGAATTTATAGGTGTGAAATCAGCTGCTGAGCATCTTATTTAATAGCATATATATAAACCAGAAAAAAACAGAATACAATTGTCTTCTAGCATCTCAAAAAATTTGTGTACAAAATGTGCGGAATACTTAAAATTCCTTTATTTTGCCTTTTAAAATCAGACTAAAGAAATATGTGATTAAATATGGATGGTGTATACTGAAAGATGAAACATTTTCTGTTTCTTGTTCATATGAAACACATTTCATTATGTGAGTCAGAACCTGCACAACTGTGTGTGTGTACATATAAATGTAGTGGACTGTACTGGAGATTTATATACTGGTTCACCAATGTGTATATTTTTAAAAAAGGGGAATTCATAAATATTATATTTAAAAAGTAAGAACATAAATCAGCCTACCATTAACGGCACAGTTACACTTCAGAATGCTGTCATTTATGAAACAATTACTTTCAGATATTTTAATAAATCATATTTTTTTTCTCTATGGTTTATCATAATTCTGTTTTGTAGGTCCCACCATTCTACTGGAATCTTGAGCCATTATTGGCTTTTCTAATGCATAACACACACACACACATCATTTGAGCAAGCACTAAAACTACAAACTTTTAATTAATATTACAAACTTTACTTTTACTAATGCATTACCTTTCCTGTACATTCTATAATAAAAAGGATACAATGTATATTTATAAATTTTATAGACAAACTAAGCATCTTTCTGGTTTATCGTGCTCTTTGTTGTTTGTGGGCACTACTATGTCTGGTCAGCTTTTGTCCTTAGCCAATAGAGTACTGCTGGACCAGTGTCAAATTCAGCAACTAGTGGATGTTATATCTTATGTACAAATTATTCTTCAGTGTGTTGAAGGGGAGACATGCTGGAACTTCAGGTCTGATTGCATTGCACAGCACAGTCAACCATTGAGTGCTTGCATAACGGAGTTTAGGTACAAAAATTCTTGCAAAAGCAATAACTGACGTCTTTTGATCTGTCCAATCCATTGATCCAACAATTTTATAGTTAATTTCTGAGATTAGTTTAACAAATCCAGTCACCAGACATTGCTCTCTGTACTGCAATGCAGATGATAGATAAAATATCATTTCCAGTTCATTCTTTTTGGTTGATTCCAAGAATAAAACAAAACATCAGAACAAACCAGCTTGCCTTTAGCATACTTGTTATCCATCTGAAATTGTTTAACCGTACCACTAACAGCCAAAGGTTCTGCAATGGAAGGTATTTATTTTCTGATAAATTAAGCTTATTTATTAGCAGTTACAATGTATGATATTGGTGGGTTAAAGGTAACATTTCCTGTCTCATAATGCTTGTCATGTGTATGGGGAGACCAGAACTGTGAAAATATGGTGCTACTTTTGCAGGTATCATGTACTTCCATCATTAGACCACCAATCTTGTTGCTTAAAGCAGCATTTTGCTTTGAAATATAAATTTCTGTGACTGTGTTATAAGACTGTTCCAAACTGGACATCTTTTGCTTAATATCTGCTATAAATTTCCTGAAAACTGTGCAATCATTTTGTAATTCACCACCATTGATCATAATACTAAGTTTGTTAACAGTTGCAATCAACTCATCAACTAAAAGTTTTGATTTTAAAATTTATAATGTAAGATATCTTTGAATTTTCAATTTTAAAAATCCAATCATTTTTCAATATGTAACTGACCTCATATATACTTTAATTCAATGGTGAATTCAGTTTTCTGAGAGTTTTAAAGTTATTTAAAATTAACTTTGATTTATGTTGAATTTGTAAAAAACCGATCTGTTTAGATTTCCTAAATTTATAGCCAGATTTTCTAAATATGTTGCTAATATTTGACCAGTTTTACATGTAAACTCAGAGTTACATAAGAATCAAATATATCATTTAAAATAGGACAACTGGTCATCACATAGTATCTTATCTTATTTCATTGTTCTTTAATGGTCTGTCAGACAATTTCCCACCTGTTATGGTTAGGAGGCAAGAGTCCAGTGCAAATTTACCTATTCTGTCAATTTTTGGTGACCAAATGTCACGTAGGTAAATGGGTAGGGACTATTGGTAGGTAGGCCATTACCTGATGGATTAATGTTCTTCTTTCTGTTTTTCTCCTTGGCATATTTAAATTGGCTAAAAGGGCTAAATGATGATAGCAAAATGAGTTGGCACCTGTCCCTGAAAAGCTCAATGCTCTTCGTCTACAAGATCAAAGGCATTCTTCAAGCCATTCTCATTATTGCAGATGTTAGAAACCCGTTAAAATCTTTAATAACATGAGTTTCCACATCAAGTTGTAATAATGTTGGAGCAGATTTAGTCATGTTGAGAATAAGGTGACAATGATAATTAGATTTGATTATCTTAGGATTCGTTTACAAAAGCTTTTATGAAATACAGAAGAGAAAACACCGAAAATAATTTCCATGTTATCAGCTGAGAATGAACTTCAAAACTTAAAAAGAATCTGCTGTTATAAGATATAAGATTTGCTACTTTAATTAGGAGATGGACTTGTGTTAGTTGCACTATATTTAAAATATTGTATTATTAGTATTTGAAAATGAGTAATGCATTTCTAGGTTAATCCGAGCCAGTTGGTATTGTGCTCTGTGGAGTCTAAATTTAATGTTGGATAAAATCCTGTCCTAAAATGTGCAATTTTCGATGATAGGACAAAACTATGAATCATCAGGTTCTGTGTTTTTTGCTATTATATTTAACAGTAACTCAGTAATTATAGTATTGAACAAATTGATTTTATCTATTTAATTTCATTTTAAAATTGATCAGCAATTGGATTTATTTAACTAAAAACATTATTATTACCAGCTTGCTTGAATGGTAAATGTAAACTAAGGCTTTCAAGAAACTGATTGGGATCTGAGGCAAAAATACAACATCTTCACCAAAATGTGGTTTGTTCCACACTGTAATCTAAACTGTCTTAGTGTGGATCAGGGATGGAGAAACTTTTCGGCTGGCTGCCATACGAGGGATCACAAAAGATGCCATGGACCAGAGAAGTGGGAATGATCAGCTCGAGATTGACAGGTTTTTTGATGAAACCCATTTCCATCTCTCTGACTACATAAGGAAGTAGACGGTATATGAACTAAGGAAGAACAGAGAAACTTGTGAAAATGAATGCATTCGTTGGACCTTGTAGATGATGATCTTTCAGAAATAATGAAAAATGGTAAACTATCTAAAACAAGCCTTTCTGAACATTTAATGAGATAAATGAAACTTTTTGTTTCTTCTGTAGACTGGAACAAAGAAAGAACGAGAAACATGGATTTGAAGCTAATCATTCTGTATGAAAGTATCACTAATCTGAAAAAAAGGAGAAACTGAACGGACGAAAGATTGTCAGCTCTGCTCCTTGCACGTACATTAGAACCATCAGCTGGAGAAATATTAGGATGATTTGTGATCAGGAGTTTCAACAAATTTGTTACTCGCGCTGCAACAGAGTTCGATGATCACTGAGACATCCATAAGTTAAAGTTGGTATCTTATCATCAAAGGGAGGTAATGTGATTTGAGTGAGATTACTTGTATAAATATTTTTGTTCGATCTAATTAAATTCACATTTCTATGCATTTGTTCTGTATAATATAAAGTAGAAATACGAGTTTTAAGTTTTTATTCTTTTTAATTTACAGATCGTATCTCTAGCATAGATCTGGTAGTTTTATTGACGTGCATTTTAAAGTTGCTCTGGGGATACACAAACCTTTACAACTGTTCATTATTCTCTTACAATTTTCTATGTATTTGCTATCTTCCTACCTGGAGACAAATAAAGCTGAAAATATCTACAGTGTACGATTCTGTTTATTATAAAGAATATTGAACAATTTTTAACAGTGGGTTTATTTTCTATCACGCACGCACAGCTACAATAGATTGCGACAATCAGGGGAAAAGGCCCATGACTGAATTTCAGTTTCTATCTTATGCTATGAACTATAATTTCAGATTAACGGAAAAAGTAAATATTTCTCACTCTTATTATTGCTGGGGGGGGACTAAGCTAAAATGTGAAAAGATCTTAAATATTTAAAACTGTGGATCGTAGAATAACTGGAAGCCGCCATCATGGATCATGCAAGACCTATGGTTTACAATACAATTTCCGCTTTTCTTACTGGGTATTTTCACTCAAGTGTATCTCCCCCTCCACCCCACGATAAACATCTGAATCCCTTCACGTGGGCGGACCAAATCAGTCACCCACAATTAGAACAAAATTTATGGTCGGTTTTTACGACGACGGTGGAGGGTTAATCCCTGTGGGTGAGGGGGGGGGGCCGAGCTCACGGGCGGCCCGTCTGTCCAAAATCGCCGGAGTGGCGGCGGCTAGCACAAACAGGGGAGAGGGTTCCATCCGCTTCTAGTCGCCGCAGCCGATGCCAGCTGGATCATTTAAGGAAAAGAAATGTTGCAGCGAGCATCCGGAATAGCGCGTGCCGCGTCCTCCTCGATCTGAATGCGGACATCTCACGCGTGACCCCGCGCACACACACACAGGGCAAAGGTCAAGATTCGGGAATCCTTCCGAGTGAGTGAACGGTGCTAAGGACCACGGAAACAGTTCGCCTCTCAATTTTGAGAGTTTTAACTTTATTCCATTAAATGTAATGTAAAACGACCTTTTAATCTATAATTTGATAAGTTATTTGGTTCAAAATTGACGGAAGAAGCCGAGAGATTCCGGAATCGCCAAGGATCGATCACGACATTGATTTTTATCGAATACACGTCATACCTGTCCTTTCATACTAAAGTAAAATACCCATAAAATTAAGCTTTTCATTATTATTATTATTATTATTATATTATTATTATTATTAACAAAATAAACTATTTCCAGTTAAAAGTACCGAAAGTTATAACTTTATTTATTGGCGTCGCGAATTTTTATACAGAGAGAGAAAAAACGTGCAGTGACATTAAACAGTTTTTTTTTGAATTATCTCCCTTATACCGAACCAGAAACAGAGGGGTTCGCTCTGACATTCATTCGAGAAAAGAAAAATAAATTGTAATGTTTTAGCTGTTGGAAGACCAGTACTGAAGGACTGGAACAGAAAAGCAAAAACAAACTACGCCAGATGGTGGTGGTGGGAGGCAATCAAACCAGATTGGTCTCCATGGGATCGATCGATCGATCGATCTCAGCCTTTCTGCAGACCGGTACCCGACCATACCAGCGTAAAATATTTAAGTTACTGTTATTTTTTTTTGTTATTATTGTAAGTATTTTAAAGAAAAAAAATTATATAGTGAACAATTTTTGTTAATGTAAGTATAAATCTTACATAGGGTTAAATGATGACGTAAGAAGTAGATTCTTTGTCTTCCCTTTTCAATATTAAAAGTTTAAATTAATATCTGGGAGGTAGGAGCCGTTATCGCTGTTAAAAACCCTCCAAGAGTAGGAAAAAGATGAAATAAAATCAATTAATACTATTGGTTAGTTATTTTGTTCACTAACAATTCTATTACTGAAAAAATATTTTCTAATATTGGAGTGTCCTATAATTTAGCCTAATTACAGTTATAAGCCTCAGAATTTCTGACTTAGATTGCCAAAAAGAAACCTGTCCCCCAGGGGCGTAGCTAGCGTTTGTGCCGCCCTCTAAATAACGTAGAATTTCAAAACCTCCAAAAAATTCATTTTTTATTTATTTATTTATTGAAAAAAAAGTACTATTAGAAAATAAAAATGATCAAATATATAATGAGAAAATATTGATATTCAATTCAAAATTAATTAGAAGTGACTCACTTCAAGTGAGCAAATTTCTTTTACAGCAAATTTTAGAAAAACTTTCTTCCTTTCAAAAAACTACCATTAAAAATTCAGGAAAAAAATAATATCTGGAAAAATAGAACGAAAAAATACATTATATATGTAACATACTGTCCTGAACTAAATTTGACAAACGCGCACTCGGACCAAAAAATGCCGCCCCCCCAAAACGTGCCGCCCCCTATTAGCTATGCCCCTGCTGTCCCCACATCACAAAAGCTAATAACCGACTCCTTCAAGGTTGATTTCATGACTTGATACCAAAAACATCATTCGCTAAGAAGAATAGTGGCATCATCTGTCAGCATAGGCTAACCAATTAACATTTTGGTAATCTCATAGTGATATTGGTACACAGTAATAGAGAACCTGTTTGTGTGGGCCCAACCCCTCATTGCTAAATCCATGTGCTGAACTGAAATATATTGAACTCTATACCACTGTTAGAATTTACCTAATTTTGTACCAGACATCAGAAGAATGTATAAAAATGTCCCACTTGCAAAAATATCAGATCAAGGAACTCTTGCATCGAAAAATTCTAGGCAGTCTAAATGGACAGAAATATGCATAGATGATAGGAAAAATCCGGATGAGTACAGACACATGCAGACATGTTCAGACAAGTGCAGACATGATCAGATACTCAGAGAGGTGCTGATGCAATCAGATAAGTGCAGACATGTTCAGACAAATGCAGACATGATCAGATACTCAGAGAGGTGCTGATGCAATCAGATTAGTGCAGACGTTCAGACATGCTGACATGATCAAATGTTCAGACAAGTATTGACACTATCAGATAAGTGCAGCTTGTTAACTTGTTAAGACAAGTGTAAGTGGTTAGAATAAGGTTTGCTACAGCTGGTGGACAGTCTCCATGGTGGCTGTGTAATTCTTTGGGAGTTTTAAGACTCCTCAGTACATCTCACCCATTTTAGCTTTGTAATAATATTTTTGTTTTGCTCTAACTCTTTTGGTTAACATAGCTCCACTATAGAAATTATAGGCATTTAAGTAAATAAAGGATTTTTTTTTAGTTAGGTAATAAATTTATAGTTAAAACTTTACACTCTTGATTATTTAAGTTCATAACATCCCATACATGTCCTCATCAGTTACATCTATGTTAGATACTTTGAGAGTTTCTATATCAACTTTAGATATGTTTACATAGGCATGATACATGTAACAACCCTGTGTGGTGCCACAGAGATTCCACCTCCTGTGCTTTGTTTCTACCATTAATGACATCATCATAATGTGTAAGAGGTCTAATTTAATCTGAATCATCTTTAGAAAAGCATTCCAGGCTAGGGATGGGGCTGTGAAAAATTGATACAGATCTCATAAGTTTTTTGTCATACGGTTGTAAAGTTTTCACGTGCAACAGATTTATGGTAGATACCTTAGCATATAGTCTTCTAATGTTTGAATGTTTACTTCTGACTGTCTTCTTTGTTCTGAGTCTGACAGCTCTTTTTATCTAATCCATTATAAAGCCTTTTCTTGGTAATTCACTGGTAGCTACAGAATAATTACAAAATTGTCAGTGAATAAGTATGGAAACACCCTTTCTACTAAAAGTTTATCAGCTGTATGCAAACATTTTCTTGTTTTTAGATTTGCCACTAACTCATCTAAACTTGTTCCCATAAATCTAAAAAACTAAAAATGTAACTTTGAGACACTGGTTATTCCTTTAATATCTTATCCCTTAATCAACAGGTTCTTTATATAAAAGTGAATTATACTTTTCGTATATTTGTAGTATAATAGAAATAGAGTCATCTTTAGGAAGACATGCACCTCATAATTAGATAAATTATGGAATTTAGCAGGTGTGTGGTTGAGGTATCTAAATTTAAATTATACTCGTATATGCGTGGGGCCTCTAGATTAGTCAGTTAAGCGTTCTTCTGATAATAAAAAGATCTTTACAGAAATGACGAAATTCAAAAGCTATAAAGTTTATTTGATCTTCATTTAAATAATTCATATCTTTTGTATTTTTGAGAATTAAATAAATAGCATGAACAGTCTTTAAAATACATTTTATAAGATTTTATCAATAACATCTACATTTTTACTATTAGCTAAAAAAGAACTTGTAAATTTGCATAATCAGATACAACATTATAACAAAAAGATGATGGAACCTTTTTATAATATTATTCTATAATTTAGTAATCCCTATTTTTAGCAAAAACACTTTCAAACTGAACATAAGTTACAAAGGGTAATTTTAATTTTTCTACAAAGAGTTTATTTAATGCATTATTTTACGTTTTAAATATTTAGGTAAATTGGTAAACTTTCACTACAAGCATCTATATAAATCAACAAACATTTGGGGCATAAAGATTTTTGATTTATGCTTTGTTATTTGCATTCTAATTAGTGTAGATTGATTTTAAATTAATAATGAATTTGATCTTTTACATTTGTAATTCTATGTGGCACAACTTTATCGTTGATGAAACACATTCACACTAATTAACTTAGATAATGTTGTTTTCAAATCTTCTACAAGTGTCCATGGATGAGTGTCAGCTGGGCAGCTTTTGATTAACTCTGTGACAAACAGTTCAGATAATGAAAAGAAACTTAAGCATAGGTTAATATGGGGAACAAACATGGAAGGAATGAAGTGTCAGACTTCAGAGGGAGAAAATGGTATGGTGATGGGGTGCTTCACATCCAGGCACCTCAAGAAATGCACAGGTAGGCCTAATGTAAACAGAAACAGATCTCTTCTTACTATAGAAAATAGTCTACATCAGATCTCAGTGAAAAATAGCAATATTAATTTCAATTACAGGGATATTCTGGTAGCAGTAAGGATGTACGTATACTATGCTTCAATAGAAAGGGAAAAGTGAAAATCTTTAACTAAATACAATAAAATGAGAATTACGCAAACAACAAAAAAAATAACAAAACTAGTTTCTTTCACAAAAAATGCGCACAGATTCAGCTTCAGAAATACAATTGGAATTTGTTTGCATATGAAAGAAATGGTGACTTTTTCCAAAAAGAAAATGAACAATTGGAATTAAGAGGAAAGGTTTACGAAATATTGGAGCTTTATATTTGATTATTACAACACACACATGCACACGTTTTCTGTAGAAGTAGTTCTCTGCAGTGCTAGAATGGGATCATGACTATAAAAGAAACATTCCAGTACACCCTGATAAATCTTCTGTACACATCAATATGAATGCTTCCAGTTTCTTGTTGGTCAATGAAGACCCCAGTCACTGTCAGCAAGTATTTGTGAGTCTGGAAAGGGTTTGAATAAACTGCTGCATTCAAAGAAAACCTATACAAAATTTTGTAGCAGCTTCTGTCCAACCCTTTGCATGTTTCTTCAAACTGATTCATAGTTGGTCTATCTTCATCTTCTTCGGTGTCAGATTCTTCCTTTCCGACTTTCTCTTGAGTAGGCTGACTGATTTCCTAAAAATCCTGTGTAAAGCTCGCCAAATAAGATGATGATGTTTGGCGAGTGTGAGAAGATTAACTTGTGCAATCATCAGTAAAAGCAGAGTCAGCATTTGAAAAAGACATAAATCACAATAAAGTGGATTTCTGAAAGTTTTTTTTTTCATATGTACGTTTAAGATCAAATGGAAAATGACAGGCATCTTTGAAGCTGGGTTGTACATTGTTACTTTAAATCACTTCTAGTCTTTCATCAAGTAGAGTTTTCGCATTGCTTACCAGTGCTGTTTCTATTTCCGATAGCCGAAAGATTACCAGCCAGACTTGCAGGTGTAGGACTACTAAAGCAAAAGTCACGGGAGCTGGTTGGACACAATCAATAGTAAATCCATCAGATGCAAAAGGCGCAGTGTCAAAAGAATTAGTGGTATGTTCATCAGATGCGGAAAATAGGCATCAGGAGCAGGCAAGGCAAAAGACAAAAATTACTGCAGGATGAATTACGGGGAGGCATATGTACACTCTGCCAGTGCCTTATCTATACCAGCCCTTGGCCAGGTGTGGTGAGATTCTTTATTTCTTTCCTGATACACCACACACCCGTGAGCGTGGTGAATTGGGCAAAAAATAAAGCCGTTGTTGTACTGTCACCATCAACTTTCCAAGCGAGGGTGGGATAGTTACCACACACACACCCCCATTGTGGGTGCCTATGCTCGTTTGGACTATCTCCTTTTAGCCCCAGTCTTCCGGGGAGGGAAGGCTTAAATTTCTCCATTGTAATGTGATAGTAGTGGAAATTATTATATTATACTGTAATAAGCCCATGTACTTTCAATTAAAAACAGAGTTTTGGCTTACAGACCTTAAATATAATTAGATTTTTACTAAATGATTTACTTTTTCATCTGACTTAATTCAATATAGAAATCAAAATGGCAGACTTTAAATTCTGAATTGATATTATTGAGTTTGATTGCAGTTATTTGAACTTTATTTTATTTTTCAATTGATTTTTAAAAATTATATAGTTGAACTGTTTAGCAAGTTTATTAGTTTTAATTTTAACTTGCTTATCTGTCTCTACAAAAAAGGTCTATGAAACCTCTAAAAATCTTCAAAATTTAGCAAATTGCAATTATTTTTTTAATGATTTTAGATATATAAATTTTTTTTGTGAATTTGATCCAGCTGTGTGGACTTCCAGTCTTGACTTTTATTGTATATATATAATACTATCTATGATATGAGAATTCATCGTAGTGCTACTAATTACACATACTTCATAATGTATTTAAATAGGTGTACTACAAAAAAATTAGGGACAGGAGTATGAAGACGCTACACAAGCCTACAAATTGTTTTAACAATACAAAGAAATTAAAGAAACTTGATATTGGTTTTGATTCAGATCTTGAAGTAAAGCAACTCTTGTCCACAGAAAGTAGTCAGTGAAAGAACAAGTCTGAATACAAAATGCAATGCAAGAGATTTTCCACATCATTTTTCAAGTAAATAATTTTTTTTAAAAAAATCCTTAAAATATAGTTTGGTAAAGAAAATCTTTCATGTCTGAATCCCACCAACATAGGAAATGAAACAAATAAATGCATTTAAACATTTAAAAGGTTTGTTTTTGCTTTAAAAAATGGCAAAAATAGGAATGGATGGGGAAAGAAAAGATTATGCAAATTGAAATCTGTTGCTGAGTTTAAGAAGCAGGAGAAACAACTGGACAGTTTTTTTTTGAGCAAGTGAACAAAGAAACGAAGCAGTTGCTTTTATCTGTTGTGCAGGACAGTGTGAAAATGGGTCTTTCAACTAACCAGGACATCTCAGAAACTGATTGGAGCATAATTTATGCTCCAGAAGAATCATTAAAGTTCACCTTCAGAATGTTGGTAGTTTAAAAAAAATGACAGTCATCAAAGAATTTCTGCATTGTACATAGTGGCAGGCAAAAATATCTACTTCATTTTAAAAATTAACAAAATGAAAAAGTAAAATCATGAAGACTCAGTAAGTGAAAACTTATGAAAGAAGAAATTCAGTTCATCAATAATTTAAAAAAAAACTTTCGGGAATGAAGCCTTTCTTAAAGATGATGCAGACAGACTAGTTGGTGAACAATAAAGAAAGCAGAATTTGAATATTGTTATTAACTTGCATACAGTACTCTGAATTATAATGAATGGATGGATGAATGAAACCTGATCGTAATATTTAGCATATTTTAGATATTTAATTTGTACTTTAAATATCAAACATTTATGCAGTGTGTCTTAATTATAAATGCTTGCTTTATATTATATTAATATTAAGTTTCTAAATTTTTCGGTATCATAATGTATGTATGCTGAATTGCAGTTTCTTGAAATAAGAATTCCTGAAAAATTCTTGAATTTGTTCTGGTTAAAGTAAGGGGAACATTTCTAAACAGAGCCTAACATTTAAAGTACTTCTGCCAAATCACTTTTGATTGCTGGTAATATGCATTTCTGAGCTATAAAGAACAATACATTTTCTTGCCAGGTTAACTGATTTTCCTCAACTTCATAATTCCACACATTTTCATGCAAAAGCATGTACAAATGTACCTGTAGTAATCACCATAATAAAACTCTGTAATTCAAATATAAATATAACAACAGTAAGAATTTTAAGTAAACCTAGGAAGAAAAAAAATCAGATAAATATTAAAAAGTCATGAGTAGTTTTAACATCATTGCACTCTCATCAAAAAAATATCAGGGCTTAGAACTTGGCTAGATGAAAGAGGAGAACATGAAGATCAGAGAAAGCTATTTTTGGCCAGCATCTGGTTCAGTAATTAGAAAGTGAATGAGTCTGCTTGGATCCAGCAAGCTTTCTTCAACAGTAAACAACCTGTTATGGGACCCTGGAGATGGTCTGGGATACCTGGATGGACTGTTATTGAACAAGTACTGCTGCTGATACAACAGTTTTTTCTTCTTTCTTTAGTTTTTGATCATACAAATTTGTTTTCTTTGGATTGCTTGCTAAAACTAGCTGAATTATTATTAGAATTATTAGGTGACATATTGCAAGGATTACAATTATTATCACTGATATAAATCACTACTAGTGAGGAGAATGCAATTGGTAGAGGATGCTAACCATGTGACTAGGAGTAATCTGAACTGGTGCAGGCAGTGGGTACATCTCACCTGATGACCTGGACCACAGATGTTGGATAGTGAAACAAACCCATCTCAGCTTATATTTGAAAAATCAGATAACTGGATAAGTCAGTTATATGGAGGTTTGGATAACAGGTTGTTTACTATATTAGGACCGAACTTTAGCATCATCATAGGATGAAGTGGCTGCAGTAAAATGGGTGAAGGCCACCTATCATGTTACAAGTAAAAGTTCTAAACTGCCCCACCTGTACATGCTTAATGATTTTTAAAATCAATATTCATTAAATTTCCATCTTTGCACAAAATTTTATACTGTGCAAGTTTATCTAAAACAAACTTATAAACCTTGGATTTATATCCTCCAGAATTCTTCCCCCACTCTATTTCTGCATATAACTGATAATTAATTTTCAAGTTGGCAAACATCTGTCATGACTGCCATACATTCCAGTATCAAATTTAATTTTAGCTGGATGATTCTAAAAGAAAAAAACAAATTTTTTTTTTTTAAACTTAATTTCTGTGGATGTCAGTTGGGTTTTTATTTAAGCCATTGCCATACTGGCCTCCCCAAATTTCATTCAGACATCTCTGGCATCAAGTCTTCTTTCTTGGCAGTGGGAAATAAATTCATACATTTTCATGTCATTAAAATGTTGTTATCATTCATAATAGAAATAAAATAGAAGTTAGTGTGTTTAAGATTTTCACTGTAACTGTGAGACATTTTTATTAAACTGATTACATGAAAATGTGCAGATTTCTGAAGTTGGTTGAGAGGATGTGTTGTTGCATTTTTAATAGCTCGGAAAAGCTTAATATCAGTAATTGGTCAGAAGTAGCTAAAATGTCAGGCTGTGTTCAGATTTGTTTTCAGTTGTAGCTCAAACCAGAGCTACCAGAGCCAGTGTATCAATCAGGCCAAATCATGGATTAGGTCCTGACACCTTTTAACCTACAAACAAAAAGATAACATGAAAAAACATTTTTTTTTTTCCTCAGCACCTAGACTGAAATATTTTTAGATTATGAACCGAGTGGCCGGTGGTTTGAACCATGAACATTTTTGGTAGAAAAACTCAGCTGTAATGGCAAGATGCTGATCTATGGCAGGCAGTCCTTGTGCAGAACCTGATGATGGCAGTGGATGCAGATTACAATGCATTGTTATTAAATAAATAGTTTCTTCCAGCTGCTGAAATGAAAGAAAGTGTTGATGAGGTTAAATATATTTCTGTTAATGTTGCTTTTTTTTAACCAACCAGGAATGCGCATACCATACCGACAGCCTGGTTTAGTATCAGATAACTTGCTGCAGAGTCCAAATGTTATTGGTGTTAATTTCTGCTGTTTTCCTTTTTTTTCCCAGTGTACTTTGTGAGAAATGTCCAGATTAAAGCTGCAGATACACTGGTGTTGTATAATGCTGAGAAGTGTCGTGAAGGTCAGTGAGGCGGGAATTGTTCTGTTTATATCTATTCTTAATCTTTTCCTAAGATTTTTGACTGGAAGAATATCCATCAATATTTCTGAAGACTACTTTGTGAAGTATGGGAGGCTGGGGCACTAGTCGTCGTCACCATGGTAACTTGTCACGGCACTAAGAATTCCTAATTAAACATAGAAGCTGTGATTAATGCCATATATTTTAATCTTTGCATCTGAAGTCAAACTATATGATGTTGATTTAGCCTCATTTGCATGGAGGAATTACTGGTGCTGTAAAAACTTTCCCCTCACTGTTCGTAGACAAACAAAATTGATTCCATAAATAATACTTTTTGGTGGTAGATCACATATTTCATGAATATCAAAGGAATTGTAATAAATCTAAGTTTATTTTACTTTCCAAATGTATGGGCAACACGACATGTAGCTTTCCTATCAAACTCGTGTATGGCTTTTGTGTGGCACAGTTCAGAAGAGTTAAAAAACAAGATGGCAGACTCTCGTATAAATTTTACGTTTAATTATTTCTTATCCATGCAATTTATAATGTTACCACTGAAACTGAATTAAAAATAGAAGTAAAATACATGTTAAAGTTGAGTGGAGTTTAGCACTTTAAGCAAATTCCAGCACACTCAGGTGAGAAAAAAAAAAAGGTAATGGTACAGAGGTCTTTTCTCATTTAAATTGGTTTTGTATATTGCTAAAGATTCATTAATGCATGACAAAAACATATCAAGAAGATTCAGATCATTTTGATGATTGAACTAGTTAATGTAGAGTAAAGAAAATCTATGAATGTATGCTTGCTGTGTTTAGTTGGGATACCCCAGATTATGCAATTGTAGTAAGATGGTCTGACAATTTCAAAGAAAACTCTGAGTCCATTGAAGATGATCCAAGGTCTAGACTGGACAGACCTCCAGAGGTAGCAAACTTGAAAACAAAAGCAGGTGTCGGGGAGCTGATAATAAATGATCATCAGATAAAGGTGTCAGAAATAACTTGGTATTTCTACTGGTGATCATCTGACCATGATCTCTATGCCACTTGCATAAGACCAATGTTTCTGCCAGATTCGTGCTTTGACTGATCATCAACAGATAGTGGAGTCAGGTACAACTCCTGGAAGTGAACTGTGCTGATCCATCAGTTTTTCATTCACATTTGGTGACTGGGGATGAGACACAGCTTCATCACTATGATGGTTTATAGTGTGAATACAGCTTGTGAGCACACAATATTAACAAAGAAAAGATGGCTTCTTCAACTAATTTCTTTATTACCCACTTTGCATGTGAATTAAGTCAACACCAATGATAAAATGATCAGCTGTTTCAATTCCAATATACCACCATCAATGGAAATATGAAACCACAGTTGAATCTATGCTGTGGTAGCACATCTCATCACTGCCTTATTGAAAGTTTTGTGCTTAGCTGGAGAAATCATAGCCACCACGTCCTGGGACTCAACAGAAGCGCTGCTGATTAGATGTCAAACAGGACAACAATAGCCACTGAATAGTCTGCCAACATAATGGCCAAGTTGTGCGAAGCCATGGAGAAATGGTGGAAAAACTAAAAGAGATGTTGACTTACGGTGTGTGACTGCTTGATGACTTATGTTGCATCAGTCCACACTTGGTGAATGTTGGTTTCAGCAACTAAACAACACCATACAGCCCTCACCTGTCACTAACGACTATTTTCAGTTTGAAAATCTGATGACCCATCTGTGTTGCTTTAGATTTTGAATTGATGATTCTTTGAAGGAGGCAAGAGAAGCCAAGCTTGATGGGTAATCAAAAATATATTTTTCAGGCATTGGTTGTTTCAAAAACAAATGGGATAAATATATTGAAATGAGTGATGATTCTATTGAAATAGAGCCTACATTCCTACATTTGTCTGACAAACTGTTTGTTTAAAGAATAACTCATAAGTATCATGGAATATCTGCATATGGAAAGACAGGAGGTAGTTGTTAGAGTAACGGTAATTTCTAATTAACATAAAGATGTCCCAGCCTTTCCTACTTATGGTATTAATGTTAAATGAAAAAGAAAGTGTATTAGATTTAATTAATTTACCAGTTCCATGAAAATTGAACCATCATGGCTGCGATTAGTAAACACACCAGTAAGATAAAGTGTTACCCATCTTGTTCAATTTCTAACATGGATGCAGTTTGGGAAAAACTGCTATTTGGCCATTTTAGAAACTGAGTCCACAAAGATGGTTAAAGGCCAAATCCAACAACCATCAAGCATTTGTTGCTCGCCCTCTTCCCTCAGTAATCTGGTGTTGGTATAGGGTATAAAGATATGCTGCATTTCTCTATAAACAAATACAGTAAAAAGATAATGATCTGCAGTGTACTTGATATGGATCCCTGTTAGTGAGGAAAGGATTGCTACTGCTACAAGTATTCCAAGAAAAGAAGCAATTAGATTTTAGAAAATTATAATAATAGTTTGTTTCCCTTGCCAAAATTGTTAGAGTATGATTAAAAATGAATAAATCAGTAGTAAATAAATAAAGAACGTACCATGCATATAGATCCTGCATGATGATTGTGGATAAACAATCAAATATGTTAGCTGATGACAATCACTAGGAAGTATGTGGCATCCTAAGAACAACTATAAATTTAGCCCATACAATTATGGGTCTAACCTTGTCGGTCCCAAGAGATGTCCCTGCTCTGTTGCAAGAAATTTTTTGGAGATGCTCTTATCTTCCAAGTATGACATCCAGCTCAGTCTGCCATTTCTCCGTGGCCAGAGGACCAAGAAAATGCTGATTCGGAAGGAGATCCCAGGAAAAGTCATCGATAGGTACAAGATCGAATGTACAGAATCAATTTTCTCTACCGAAACCAGTCCAGACAATTGCCATTTTGCCTGGGCTGTCAGCTCAAGGATCACACCATTTACTCAAGCACAGAGGAAACCAAGATGGCACAGGGGAGAGACAGGAAAAGTTGTTTTATCCAATCCTGCAGCTGCAACGGAGAGATCTGACCAGGGTACAACATGGGCTCATTGCAGCGGCAGAGTCAGATTGCATGACAGGGAGCAGAATGAGCCAAAGACTGGGCAAAAGGAAACTACAGGTGTAATCAAGGGAAGAATAAAACCTCTGTAATCAGCAGAAGTGATGCACATGGACACTCCTCCAAAATTAAAATGAAAGTACAAGGGAAAGAATTTGGTTTTTTGAGCTCTTCCATTTCCTATCACTGAGGAGAAAGTGGACTGTGTCAAGGCTGAGATGTGATGCTCATCCTTAATAAGTCCAAATCACCTGGCAACAATGATACATCTGCAGCTGAGGACCTTGAGATATCCAAGGTAATAGGTGCTTAGTTGGGTCCTTCCATTTAGATAGATTTTCAGTACCAACTTCAGCTTACATCTACAGATGAATGAATTATTGATTTGGAAATAATGGATAAAATGATTAAATTTCTTTCATTAAATGTCAGACGGTCCAAATTTAAAAGCACATCTTGATGCCCTCTTAGGTAACTTAGTTGAAACTAAAACATGTCACCTGCTTGTGCAGATGTTTTATGTCAATAGCCAGGAAGAATAGATTAAGTTTTCCAAATTGAAAAAGCCCAAAGCATTGTAGTTTAGAACCCTATAAGACACAAATGTGGAAAAGCTATCTTATATTATCTTTGATATCTTGCGTGTACACCCCTAAGATTCTGAGAGAGCGATTCAAAGTCTTTCAGCCTTAATGTAGCCTTAGAAAAGGAACTAGAATGCTTCTCTGCAAACATGGTGCATATGATGGGTGACTTTAAGTCCATTCTTGACCATGACTTAGAAAGCAGAGTCAGAACACTAAACATAGGGGGCTCTATGCAGAGCATGCAGCTGTAAACTTTGTGTTTGCAAGTCGGCTGGCTTTCCTTTACAGCTAAATACCTAGTTACCTGGTCATGCAGTCATCATTCGACTAAGTATAGATAGTGTAGTGACTGGATAGTCAAAGTGTATGTTAGTGCCAAACTTGGGGATTGGAACATAGAAAAACTAATGGTGGAGAAACTTACCTAGAATATCCTTGGATACAGAGCTCGCATAGGTAGTATAGGGAGTCTGGCCCAAACTAAAGCTATACAATGCAGCAGCAGACTCCACTAACTTAGATCTTTTTAATGGTATCAACCCTGAGTTAACAAAGTTGACTAACTCTAAAGCAGAAGGTCCTGAGATAGATAAGGACCGGGGTTCAGGCGATCAGTGAAGAAGGATGTAGCAAAGCTTCCAGTCTAAAAAGTAAAGATGACCACTCGATAATGAATATAGGCAATATCATCAGAAGCCGTGTATTATAAACAGCTCTACGCTAGTGAGAGGACTTTTCCTTGTCAGGACACTTTTAGGCAACTTAGCGAGTAAACTAAACTCCATGCAAAGCAAGCTTTGTGAAGGCTCGTAAACAATAAATCCCCTGGAATAGATGATGGCCTTACATCGGGTTTTATAAAAGGTTCAAATACCTTCTACATAGTGAAAGATAACCATAGATAATAGTGCCTTCGACCACAGAGTCCTCTCTCAGCCAGCGTAGTGCCACTGTCATCCAACTGTATAAGACAGGTGACAGGGCTTCTCTGGATAACTGCAGGCCTATTAGTCAGGACTTTATTAAAATTTATTTTTACTTGGTTATCCAGATAAGAATTAGTAAGAATGGTTATTCATTGACTTATTTAATACATTTTACACAGAATACTGATGGCTGCTTTCTCTCTGACATTTTGTATGCAGTGATTGCAAAGACACTGGCCTGTATGATTGATGCAAGGAAAACTTGTAGAAACTTAGAATCTAAAATCATGCACTATGCCAAACAACACCATGATCATCCTGTGGAATACAGAGTCTATCAGTTGTCTTTGACAAACGCCAGCTATACAAGGAGGAATTTGTCGCCTGAGTCAATAAAACCAAAACACTGGACTCTCTCTGGTGTGTGCAACATATCCCTGACTGACTATTCTGGTATTAGATGGGGTAAGGACAGAATAAAAGCTGGGTATAGTTATTTCCTTAGCTAACTACAAAAACATGGATAAGGACAACTGGCAGAAACCAGTTGAAGATATAGAAATAAATTAAAAGACCTCAGTCCATAACCTTGGATTTGTAAATAAGAAAATGGCAATCAATAGCTTACTCACTGCTCCTTTATGGTAAGGAATAAACTAATAGAAAGGCCAGAGCAGGTCCATATTGCCATCGAAGCTGAACCAATTGTGTTTTTATGTCAAAGAAGTGAAAACTGATGCTGTGCTGAGTAGGGTGAAGCCCATTATTAATTGTAAACCATATTCGACAAGGTCACCGTGTCACACAGGCCCACTTTCCTTTGTTGACTAAAACTAGTTTTCTCTTACAGCTCACAGGGTCACAGAGAGGGAAAACTGTGGGCACTGCTTTCAGGAAGGAACTGGAAAGCAGCTAGCCCCTTTTTTCTCACCAGAGGGCAGGACATGGACCCAAACTACCTGCACCACACATCCACACAAAAGAACTCTCTGGTAAATGAGGATGTTAACATACCTACAATGAATATTGAGGAAATCATGCATATTCATAATTACACATAATAATAATAATAGAAAACACTAGGAATTTGAGATGTCTTTACATTTAGAATTCTAGACCAATTTGGTCTGTGTGCCCCATATTGTATTCACTGCTAAAACCAAACATCCAGTCTGGTTTTTTGCTGTTGGGATATTACACTATTTACGCTTGACGAGCGTGACTGACAGCATCTCATTGAAAGCAAAGATGGAACTTGATAAACAGAATGTACAAAAAATAGAAAGTATATAGTAGGAGGTCATCGGCCACTATTTCTGCAATAAAAGGTAGAATGAAGTTTCCGCAACTTCCTACTGACAAGTGAAATTAAAATGACTGTGACCATTTCTTTAAAAAGTTATATATGTATAATTAATCAGTTTGAATTTTAAGGGAGTCTAGATGTGTATTTCACATTTACACAATTAATGCTCAGATGCAAACTGAAGACTGTTTTGTTTTTATCTGCTAGTTAACAGATTTTCTCAGGAAACCTGATAGCATTGAAGCAATGAGTTTTGAATTCTCAGAAAACTGGCAGCCTGCATTAATCTGTTTACATGAGCTATTTTGCTTCAGCAGTTTTTCAGCGTTGGTAACTGTCACCGCCATAATTATCCAGTAGCAGAGCCTGGACACGAAAATATTTTAGCCTAAACTTGATCTACTTTGCTAACTTCACTGCAGAAGACCTTGAGATTAGCCTTTAATTAGGGTAAACAATAACAAAGAGAGTTCAGGATAAGTAGCTTTAGTTGTTACCAAGATTCTAGCAGAAGCAGAAATGCACTATTCAGTTTCTGTGATGTAGTCTTGTGGACCAGTAAAAGTGAAAGATTTTGCCAGCTAAAGGACATTTATTTTTAACTGACAAAATCTGCTCTTCTTGAACTATCATCGGGTGGTGATCATTAGCACTAACAGCTGCTGCAATGTACTTTACTTGCATAAGAAACCAACCATTTAAAGTCAGTAAGACTGCAAAACAAACCTAAAGGTACAACTACTACTTTATGAGTAGATAGAATGGATGTTCTGATGCAACAATTGTGTACTCAAAAGAAATCTCACTTGGGGATTTACAAGCTGACAAAAACATAGATACATTTCAACTGCTCTCCACATCCTTGTTTATTATTTGCTATTAACTACAAGACAAGATTTCTCTGGATTTCATTAAGCTCTCATTATACTCCATAATTCTAGTCAAACACCACTGGAAGCCCACAATTGTCACCCAGAATGAAAAGCGCACACGTTCATTAATCAAATATAGTAAGGTTAATATCCCAAAATCTGTTTAATGAAACTATTGAGAAAATAATGGGAGAACAAAGGAAAACAACAGTAGTACTGCTCCAAGAAGTCAGAGGATAACAAGTAACTGAAGCTAAGAATTCATGATATCCAAATGTAAACAACTTAAGCAGGAACAGAAGCAAATAACCTAGTCACCCGCTACTGTCTAAGAAAGCCATATTTCTTTTAAAATGTGCAAATTACATTACTACCCACACCACAGGACGCCAGAATGAGAAATGCCAGAATCAGTCCAGATGAACTTTAAGAATTCCACATAAACTCCATTGTTTCTTGATCTTTAGGCAGCACATAGGGACCCACACACCACACAAACACACAGATATTTATTTGAACTATTTGTTTTACACATTAATTAAGATTTAATTTGGTACCCCGGATGCAATCTACAGATCGAGAGTCCCTTATCCGAAATTCCAAAAACCAAAAAGCTCTAAAATGCTAAATGTTTTTGTAGCGCTTTTAGTGGAAAATTCCTGAAGGTTCCTGGGCAACATGCTAGTCCCAACAAGCTGACATACACGCATTGCTCTCGCTCACCGTAATTTTTTTTTGTTTCTTCTTCTGTGCTTTGTTGTTGGTGTGAGTATACTTTGAAAATGTCGAAAAGGCCTGCAAGTATCCCTACAGTACCAGTAGGCCTACCGTAGTGATAGCTTACCTTTCTGATGGTTAAATGTACATCTTTATTTTTTTGGTTTCATGCACTAAATGATGTTAAAATATTGCATAACTACCTTAGGCTCTATGTATCCATATGCAGTTATAACGTTGTAAATGAACTTGTGCCCTGTCCCTCTCCCCAGTGGATTAGCTACCAAGTTTTTGCCGGTATGTCTATATTTCAAATCCACAAAATTCCGGAATCTGAAACACATTTGGGCCCCAAGGATTTTGGATAAGGGATTCTTAACCTGTGTTAGATCTAAACTAAAACAGCAAGGACAATAACACTGGTACACCAAGGCTTATAGATTCTGCAATTTACTGACATTGTCAAAATCATGGTTAAGCAATGTCTATTAATTACTTCCATAATTTTATCTGAACAGGACAGTGAATTTGAGGGAAAAAATAGATGACATCATGCATGACCTACTGCAGTCAGAGAGATATTTGTCTTGTACATTTGACTGACTGGCAGAAATAATATTTTGCATGTTTCTAATCTTTAGCATAATAATGACCTGTGATATGGTGATGCCTGAGAGCAAGAAGTGTCAATGTTAGACCAGATATCATATCTAATTTCTTTGAAAAAATGCAGCCTGTTATTGGACTCACATCTCACCACCATTATTTTTAATTGAATTAGCAGCACACTTCTTCCAAAGTTGCCCACAAGCTACTGTCATGAGTCCTTGGTTTTGAAATCTCAGCATTCCAGCAAATGATAATGGTATGCAAAATAATTTTATTGGTAATACATGTGTAGATTAAAACACCAGTATCAAAAGAAAGAAAAGTATGAAATAATTTGCATTATGCTATCAGAATGCAGTAGTTGTGTTTTACAACTTCTTAGTCATATTTTGATATAATGCTTGAAAATTTGCTCTACTCTAACTGAATTTTTTAGCATGGAATCACGAAGAATGTGGGACCTTCTGTGAATTTATTATAAATACATGGTAGTAAAATTTTAGTTCATCATTGCAATGGACAGAAAAGGTGGCAGTCAGTGCAACATGCTATTAAATTGACCAAAAATCTAAGAATATTAATGAAGATGAAAATATTTCCAATCAGACTGAAGCAGAGAGAAATAAATCAAAGTCGTCCAGTTGCAGTCGAATTTTCTTGTTCTCTTTAGTGAAGGAAGCCACTCACTATAAAGTGTCAGTATTTCATTAGGTCCTGGTGCATCCTGTCAGACCTTAAGGTCATCTCAAAGCTTGCCTTTAAATATTTAATCTTATGTTATATTGAAACATTCAAATATTAGTTAAGAAAATTCAACTGAACAAAATAATTAAAACCATAAAGTTTACATGAATGGAATAAGCACTGGACCTCATCAAATATTTGGGTCAACCATTTTGAAATTGTAGAGCTTCAGTCTCTGTTGTATTTTTATGAGCATCGATAGCTCTTTAATTATGTACCCTCTTCCCTAAACGAGTTAGATGCGTAACAACTGTATACAAAGACCTTAAGAAAAATTAAGCTCTGACATGTAGAAAAAGATAGAACATAAACGCAAGTAACATTCCCCATCCACCCCCTTACAGATGAACTGGCCCAGCCACTATATAGTAGCACAGCAGCAGAAAAGCAGCCACAGACTGCAGGACACAGCTCCAGCTCCAGCTCCAGCTCAGAGAAGAAAAACTACAACATTTTAAATCCAGGTATGAATTTAGCATATGCAGCTCCTGATACTGTGTGAAGAAATACTATTGTAGATAAATCACAAAAAAAACATTTCCCAGTCATCTGGTGAAACCCTCATCCATTCTGTTGTTGCTAGATGCCAAGTAAGTATGTTTCAGTTCAAGACAAATGCTTCTTCTGTACAGATCACACATTTAGTTTGTAAAACTTCATTACTGACAACAAAGTGTAAAATGTACCTCAAATGATGGAATAAGAAGATATTTTAGCAAATTATTGAAATGGGAGCATTGCCACTTCTGCCCCCTCTAAGGATCAGCACCTGCCCTGGCTATGCAATGTATATTTAATTTAAGTTCACTAAAACATATTTAGATTTATTAGAATAAGTCTTTCTGGAATCTGAGGACTGTACATGTTTGAAATGTGTACAAAGATGATCTGTGAAAATCTGCTAAATATGCTGTATTTAAAAAGATCATAATATTAAAATACATAAGTATACAGTGAATTAATTGTTCTGTTCAGTAAGTAACATAAATATTTCAGTGTTTGATTTTAAACTTTATCATATTCTGTATGCTGCAAAGCTTTTGCTAGAATAGATCTTAAAACTATTCCTAATCGTTTCACATGGACCAACTCACGAAAGGTTTTCATTACTTTTACTTTTATTTCATTTATTTCTGAACACATCATATTGATCATGAAAACCCATTTTAATGTTGTCATAGTCTTCTTTCCTTTCACACCTGTTCATTAGCAGAGGACAAAAACCTCAGAAAGTAGTACCGATCTGGTGAACTCCGTGGTGTTTTGATGATCTGGACATACATAACAGGTCTGCAGCACACAAACTCAACAAAGGAAAGATGGCCGCTCCAACCCATTTCTCTATTACTCAATGAACGTCTCACCCGCCAGTCCTGTGTAACTGATAAAATGATTGATGTTTCGATTTCAATGTACAAAGATTTCTTCATTTGTAGATTTGGGGGGAAGCGAAAGTATCCAGAGAAGGCTAATGAATATGCCTAGTCTGTTACGAAATTCATTTGATATTTACATTTGAATGTTTTTACAAATTTATTTAAATTTTAAATTATGATCTCCATTTCAGAAAACTGCAAACCTAGCAGTCATAAAGCTGATTGATATATATATATTTATAATTTACACTATGTTGCTATAAAAGGCAATAAACGTGACCAAATTCTACTTTTTGTAATGAATATACAAATTACGGTGAAGTTTTTTTCATTCTCCGATCCGTTAGTAATACAAATGGCATAATTAGAAATTAGCTAGGATTCGGGCATAAGGTTAGATGTCATAAAATACCAATAACAGAACTGCTACTGGAGGAAATAATAAGTTACAGATAGTGAAGCTCATGGTGCCAGTATAAAAAATTTTGACACGTACTGATTGTCATTGCTCTTCTCTGGTGACACATTTATAAGCCATCCAGGCAGCTAGCTGTTAAACTAAGCTAATATGAAGGGTACTAGATCTGTATGATAATTAGTATAAAAATTTACCCACTTCATAAATATAATTCCCAGACAGGTGGTTATACTAGTGTTGAAGTTTCTCTAGGCTAGAAGATATTTTGGCAAGTTTTCATGTAGCTGACTCCATTTCAAATTTAAAATGTTCTAAAAATTGCTATCACTTATAAATGCATTTTTGAAAAGTCAGTTAATTAAATAAAAAAATAAATATTGTTTGAAATTATGATTTCACGGTTTACACAGCAGTTCAGTAATTCAATAATTGTTTGAGCAACAGGATTTACTTAAATAACAGGATGTTGTTGGATTACATTGTACTCTCATAAAAACTTGTTTTCCTTGAACAATGGACTTGGTGACCTGAATGGTTGCAAAACTTAACTAATAAAAGTTACAAAATTCTTGGGAAATGAAAGGCGAGTTTCAAAATGAAGATTACATCACATGCAGCCCCTTTCAATATATTACATTTCCTCCAACTTTTATCATCTGCAGGAATGCTATAAATGTCAAAATCAAATTTCAGGAGCAGGATACAGATAATTGATAGGAAGTGCAAGGAAGTTTCTTTGCTGAAGGCACTAAACGTTTAAAATTACAAGGATATTGAGAATTCATGAAAATCATTGGCCTACATTTGTAAATGTTATTGGTTATTGTAAAACCTTACACACAGATGGAAAATTTTTTATTTGATGAAGTTCATATTTTTAAAACTTAGGAAACTACTAGCAATTATTTAGGATCTGTTTTAGCCTTTATAATTTATCCTCTCTCTATTCATCCTTTTAAAATCTTCATAGTAGATTTGTTCTATCTTTAATGTTTGAAAATATTTCAAGTGATTTGCCTTTTATGAAAAATAATTAAAATAGTAACACTTGTAAATTCTTACTGGTGGCATAGCTCAGAGAAGACAAGTGGCCCATGTGGTTACAGTAAGTTTCTGTTTGTATATACAATTTCTCAATGCAAAATAACACTTTTGATGAACGATTGATACATTTTTGTTTTTCCTTTATTCCTGAATACAACAAAGCAAATGACTTTTATGTGATTTGCACATTTCTATAGATCTTTGTACAAACATTTTAGATTTGTAAACCTGATTCAGTAATGAATTTTTGTGGGTCTATGGTGATTATTAGAGCTGAATTCTTCCTAATTGTGGCCATTTCTATCAGTGGTGTTTTGTGGAGGTAAGAAAGATGCTTAATTTTAGCTGGATGTTGGTTTCTGGAGCTGAATTCTTCCTAATTGTGGCCATCTCCACCAGTGGTGTTTTGTGGAGGTAAGAAAGACGTTTAATTTTAGCTGGATGTTGGTTTCTAGGGCTGAATTCTTCCTAATTGTGGACATCTCCATCAGTGGTGTTTCACGGAGCTAAGAAAGACGTTTAATTTTAGCTGGATGTTGGTTTCTAGAGCTGAATTCTTCCTAATTGTGGCCATCTCCACCAGTGGTGTTTCACAGAGCTAAGAAAGACGTTCAATTTTAGCTGGATGTTGGTTTCTAGAGCTGAATTCTTCCTAATTGTGGCCATCTCCACCAGTGGTGTTTCACAGAGCTAAGAAAGACGTTTAATTTTAGCTGGATGTTGGTTTCTAGAGCTGAATTCTTCCTAATTGTGGCCATCTCCACCAGTGGTGTTTTGTGGAGGTAAGAAAGATGCTTTAATTTTAGCTGGATGTTGGTTTCTAGGGCTGAATTCTTCCTAATTGTGGCCATCTCCACCAGTGGTGTTTCATGGAGCTAAGAAAGACGTTTAATTTTAGCTGGATGTTGGTTTCTAGAGCTGAATTCTTCCTAATTGTGGCCATCTCCATCAGTTGTGTTTCACAGAGCTAAGAAAGACGTTTAATTTTAGCTGGATGTTGGTTTCTAGGGCTGAATTCTTCCTAATTGTGGCCATCTCCACCAGTGGTGTTTTGTGGAGGTAAGAAAGACGTTTAATTTTAGCTGGATGTTGGTTTCTAGGGCTGAATTCTTCCTAATTGTGGCCATCTCCACCAGTGGTGTTTCATGGAGCTAAGAAAGACGTTTAATTTTAGCTGGATGTTGGTTTCTAGAGCTGAATTCTTCCTAATTGTGGCCATCTCCATCAGTTGTGTTTCACGGAGCTAAGAAAGACGTTTAATTTTAGCTGGATGAACTACTCTCATAATTTTCGTGTCATGGCCCCCATGTTGTTTGTAATTAGATTGAACTAATAATCACAACAAGACCCTAAAATGCAGGGCAGGCCAGATTAGGTTACCAGGGGTGAGCAGTTTGTCAACATCACTCTTCAGTTTACAGGTGCCCATTGCTGCCAGCGATGACAAAAAACAAAGTTCTCTGAAATACATGAACGCAAGAGGAACTAGTTTCGCGAGTGCGTGGCGTAGTGCTTCAAGAACGCGCGGGTTAGAGTGCGGTTCCCCCCCACTGCGTCTCACTACGCCGCCGCCGGCCATCTTGTTCGCGTCTCGCCATTGCGACTCGAGTGTTTTCCGTAGGCTTTCGACCCTTCAGCGGGTCTGGAAAAAGTGCTTCTCTCGGTTGGTTCCACATCAGCAGCGAACACCATCATCATGGAGGATGAAGAACGAATCGAGGAACGTGTGAAAGGCTCTGCACCCAGTCAGCCCAGAGTAATAACCAAGCGCCGAGATGGACGAACTACTAAGTGCTTGGACGGGGGATCAGACTCGATGCCGCCCGGCCCTATGCTAGCACAGGGAAAAGCTTTACAAAAGTCTTTACGAACACTTACAGGAAAAGATGGGAGGGGGAAACCGAGGGCACCTTTGTTGCGAGTCATGGGTGGTTTCAAAGATTTAAAGTGCGTGCAAATTCGCATAACCTGAAAGTAAATGGCGAAGCTGCTGGTGAAGACGATAAAGAGGCAGCCGACGAATTTCCTACTGTATTAGCTAAAATAATCAATGGGGGAGGTGCTACGTGCATGTCCAAGGAAGAGAAGTCCATGCGGGATATAAAGCTTCTAAGGACCGTCTAACTCTGTTGCTGGACACCGTTATTATATCATGCAGAAAACCCCAGGGCTTTGCAGGTATAAGTAAGTGCTCCCTTCCCGTCATATGGATGTTCGACCTTAACGCCTGGGCTACTCTCGCCATATTTGAGGCATGGTTTTGGCACCACCTAATTCCCGAAGGGCCAAAGTATTCCACTTTAGCTAACGCTCCTGGACATCCACCATCCTAACTCCATCCATGGACCAAAAGATTATTGCAAGCAGTTAAAGGCATACTATCTACGCAGGACATTTGCACAAGCAGTGAGGCCACCAAAGGGGAGGAAGGGAAGACACTTAGGGACTTCTGGAAGGGTTACGATATTTATGATGCTATAAAGAACACTGCAGCTTCATAGGCTGAAATCAAGTCCACAAACATGGCTGGAGTTTGGAAGAAACTTCCCTGACTTTGTTCTCAGTTTCTAGTCCTTCGCAGAGACCGTCAGATATCCGGTCATTAATAAAGTAGGTGAACTTGGACGTCAACTTGAAGTGGATTTGGAAGACGTCGACAATTTATTAAGATTCCATTCTGAAGAGCTTACAAGTGGTGAGGATCTCATAGAGTTGGAGGCACAAAAGGCAAAAGAAAGAGTAAAGATGACGATGAAACCGAGGTTGAGCCGCCCAAAAGGTTCACTAAAGATTTACAAAAGCTTTTAGGCACTTTGATGCAGAAGTGGCATGCCTTGAGAAGATGGACCCCAACAGCGTAAAGTTATGTAGACAACAGGATAATTCACGAAGGTCTGTCTTGCTACAAGACCATTTAAGAAGAAAAAAGAGGAGGCTGCTGTGCAGTCTTCCCTTGATAGGTTCATCCGTAAAGTTGGACAGATACCAGCACCTTTAACATCAGCTGAACCTACATTTTCACGTCAAATAGAGGAGCCTGTAGCTTCACATTCAGCAGTAAAGGTTGTTAAAGTTCCTCCTTTAGTCTCCCACCTCATCTAATAACCTATCAACCTTCTTTCGCTACTGCTCCTTACCATGCGCAAGCTAACACTAGGAAATAAGGTATATTAATTTTTAATCCATGTTTGTTTTTTTAACAATTTTACAGACAGTGTATTAAAAATATTCAATCACCACAGTATTTCAAATAGATTATAGTGTATAGAATAGATAAATGTAGGAATATTCTAACATAGAAAATATGTAACATGTAGATAGATGCTTTTGAGTTACATAAAGGACTTTGGAACAAAATGAATTATGTAAGTCGGGGACTTGTAGTATGCTGTCTTTGTTTGATGCATAGATGTGAGCACTGGTCACAAGGAAAGTGTGAACTCTACGGTTTTCACAAGGTCCATGATCTACCTTCTCGATTATAGTCATTGCCATGTCACTTGAATTGTCTTCCTTGAATATGTCTGAGATACATCCGATATGAGAATTTTTGCATTAGATTCTATTTCATCAAAGTTGTCTTATTTAGTTGAAGCAAATTCAACAACAAAGAAAACTGGGCACCTGCACTTTGAATGTCTATACTCATGCTTTGAAGTTGTATGTTTCTTTGCTGAAAACTCTGCAAAATTACGTTCTACAGAATGAACACGATTGCAGTTAACAAAACAGCTCTGTGTCTAGTTTCAGCATCTTCATCTTCTGACATGTCGGTGAGTATGTTATAATTCTCATTGTTGACAAGAATTTCAATGACAGAATGCAGTCATTTTCTGTAAGACTGGTAGTCAAATATGTGTATAATCACTGCAGCACCATTGCTTTGTTGAGCCAACTGCAAATGAATATACTTCCTGCAGTGTGCCAAAAATTGTATGGCCTTCAGACAGCAACCAACTCTTGTGACACTAAGTTCAACTAATGTGCTGTACATGGTGGTTGATCTTTAGTATGTGGGCTTGTAAACCTGCATGTCTGCTGGACATTTTGGTGATGACATAATTCTGGCCTCTATAATCATCAATGCTGAGATTGAGTTTGGGTAGAATGTTCAGCCACAATTTTGATGCTTTTTCCCCTAAATAAGAATGGGCAAAAAACGTCACTCAAACTCTCATATCTCACAATGAAAGATCTGTTAATGTGAGTCAAATAAGCTTTGTGACTTACATCTGGATAGAAATCAGAGTACTCTGCTGTCAGCACTTCATCAGTGTTCACATCTTGCTGACTGATAAACTGGAGCAGCTCATCACGAATTGTAGAGAACAAGTAGCTTGTCTTTCCATGATTGGGATTCTAGTATATTGCAATGTGCTCAGCAAGAAATGGGTCAAACTGAGGTAAGAGTTGCAGAACTCCAAGAAAATTTCTATGATGTTGAAAACTGATAATCACCTGGTCCCCTCTGGAAGCCAAACCAGGCAGCGCCAAGAAACGTATCGCTGTAACAATGCTCCAAATGGCTGCTTATTTTAGTTCAGTGTCAGTGCAATGTGTGGGACTTGTTCTTAACACTGGTGCCACTGGAGCTTTGTGATGTTCTTTCGAGGTTATTCAGAAGTTCTGTAGCATTCATTACTCCAATTACTAAAACTGTTTGTAGCTGTGCAGTAGAAAGGTTTGCAGCACAAACGGAACACGATCCCTGATGAAGGGAATAGCCTTGGTGGTTTAGCTCTCACTTCTTTTCCATAAAATAATTCTTCTGATAAATACCTACTTTAATTACTTTGTTCTCTGTGCAAATATTCCAGTAGAACCATCTTCATTTTGACAACAGGCTGGATTCTTGTTCTCCAGAAAGACAACTTCAACTGACCAATATTTTCAGACACGTTGCTGGTCTCTTTTCTTTCCACTTCTCTTCATTCTGTTACTTCTCTGATAGTTTTTGTATGTGTCTCGCCAATTATGCGAAGATACTAAAATTCTGTTTGAATGTTAACATCAACTAAACAGGTGAAATTTACTGTTAATCTCTACAAGTAGAAAGTGGTGTTGGCTGCAAAGTTTTTAAAAGAAATTCTATCAAAAATAGAAGAAAAATTTTTTAATGAAGGCAGTCAAATATTAAGCAAATGTTTTAACACCTGAAGTAACAAAAGGAAAGAATATTAGAGGAAGAAAGTCCTGTTTACATAAAATCTGTTGTTGTTCATTTCAAGTAAACTTTAAAATTTTTAAAACTCCAAGGCTACATGAATTAGCAAAAAAGTTAGCACAATAATACATTTTTCTGCATCCACTTTATGATTTTGATATCATTCATCTGCACGAGTTAACCGAAGTCCATCCTCATGCTGTTAGCATTGATTAAAGTTCCAATTTTCTTACATCATAGACATTTGTTGTTTTTTGCTGATTAGCTAAATTCTGATAACACATTTCTGATATTAATGGTGGCCAGAGGCCCATGGTTTGACTATGCTAAGAGTTAAGGCCTGAGGTCAGTTGGGGTTTGGCCTGATCTGGCATAGTATCTCCTTGGCACCTTTTCTTTTCATTCTTTTTTACCACCAGCCATGTCAGTTTCTTCCCACATCTTAAAAAAAAAAAAGTTTTAGTCTGGATTTCCCTACTGAGGTGCTGGACCATTGTGTTGCAGGACAGGCAACGTTTTCCAGCAGATACCCACTTTGGTACATTCCATCACCAGACTTGGACTTGCCTTTAATGTACAGAGCTAATCTTCCTGGTACATCTGGTGTACAATTCAATATCAAGAGTTCACTTGGATGTCTCCCATTGAAAATTCAACATAAATGAATAATTGGAATTTAAACAAAAAATCTATTATTTGATAAGTTTCACTTTCTAATAAGAAGCAATCAATATTCCTTTAATTTTTACAATAATTCCATGATTGTATAACAGGTATCTCTCTTACTTTGCACTATCAGATTCTCTGTGCAACTATATAAACACACGTATAATATGTAGGTGTTTCCCAGTGTAAACACTGTTTTATGTATTTACATCAAATCAATTGTTTTATGAAAAGGTTAACAATGAACATAATATCATATACTTGGAACATTTCCACATCCTTAATAATATATTAAAAACCCAGTTCTCCACCTGATGTGCAGTTCACATTCTTGTAGTTAAGAACAATTGTTCATTTTTGCAGTTGCTAACAGTTTACTTTGTCCCTAGTGTTGGGTTTTCACTAGACGAGCTTTTCTCAAAATCTTTTCTATTTTTTTTTCTCTCCAGTTGAAGAAGAGTTTGTTTCCTGAAACGCAGTATACTTTTCTATATAAGGAAAACTTGGATTACTTGAGAAATTTGCTAGAGGAAGCTGTACATGCTGGTATAGTTCTACTGAACAATTCCATGAACATACAAATGGATAGAGATAAAAAGAGAAATTAAATAACTGGATGACGAGATAATTATTACAGTAATCATTCCCAGTGAAACATTGGAGATCCAACTAGCCATTTTCATTGATGAAAACGCATCAAAATATTTTAAATTCTGCTAAGCTTATTACAGCATAGGAAATCTAGTGAACTCTTTTGGGCTTTACATTTAGTTACTCTATTTTTGTTTCCATTTCTGATAAAAGGAAGTTTTAGCTGTGAAAAAAATTGAAGCAGTATGCCACAAAAGTAGAAATTTTGTTTCTTTGCTCACCTGTATTGTTACTTAAAAACTAAATCTTTGCTTCTGGATTTTTTTTTTAAGGATGTCCTCCCATTTAGGAACACCAGAGCTGCAACTTGGCCGTACATCTCCAAGCTTGACGTTGAGTACATATGGCAACACATCTAGCAATCGAAGGGTGCACATGCTTATACGTAATATTGAAGAACGTCTGCGTAAACTCAGAGAGAGAGCTTTTAGAATTCCATCAGCACGGAGTAAGTAAGAATTTCCTGGCAAGGTTTACTTTCTTTTTTATTCAAAGATGTGGCATAACCTGGTCCAGAGTAACCACATTTCTGGGGTATTTTGTCTCTAATGTTTTTCTTATAACTCATTTTTTTTTAAACATTGCCATGCCCTTATCACATTTTAAATAAAGCTGAATAGTAATAGTGAAGAAACAACTTATTTGAAATTATAAAAGAAGGTTAATTATATTACCATTTAAGAACCATTGTTCATGAGCACATTCAATTTGCTCCATAAGAGAACAATTGAAAAAAAAAAACTTCTTCATATCATTAATTTCAAGTAAAATTTAGTAAATATTCTTAATGGTTTCCAAATGTTTTAAATGTATGTTTTTAGTATTATTATTGTAAGCTCAGCATGCATTATAATCTATACCAGTGGCTTCCAAACAAGGGGTCACAAAGAGAAGGAAGCCAGCTGGTATCATGATTATTTTTATGCTACATTTAATCCTTTGGCTGTTGCTGTTATATACATATAGATATATATGCACAAACACAAGTGTTCACTCAGTAATAACCTCTCTGTCTCACGTGCACAAGTTGAGATGTATATTCAATAGAATGTCAGAATTTCACTATTTTACCCTGATTTTTCAAAATATTTTGGTGTAGCCATCTTTCCAGACTATGATGGTACTGCAAGTTGGAGTAGACAAAAATGTCACTTTGTTAAAGGGCCAAACTGAGAAAAAAGATTGGGAACCACAGATATATATCACATTTCATGCACATTTGAAAGTTGGAGAGGGGTCATCAGAGGCCCCTGCTCTCTCCCCACCTCACTTTTGCATTTGATTGAAAAAAACGTTTGTGCAAACAAATCAGCATGGAGTATATATTTTTGAATGTTTTCAACTCATTTGTTTTAATATTAAAATAGATACACAGTAATGTAAATAATTATGGAAAAAGGAAACACGGTATAAAACGAAAATAAACAGAGAATCACATCTTTTGTATAAAAATGAAGATTACAGAAATATATGAAGTGTCATGAATGTGTGGTAAAATACTATGACTTCTGAGAAGAAAATATCACTTGTCAGGCACATAAAAGTCAGACATAGCTGATGAAGGCTACTCTATGCAGCAAATTGCAACCCAGCTTCATGTTTGGGAGAGAAGGAGCTGAATGAAAGACTGAGGAGGATATACAAAACTGGTAGAGCTTACAATGGGGGTGGTCGGTGAGAAAACCACAACTTTCCAATAAATAATGTTATGAATTTCATGGTATGTTCTTTATGTGGTTGATGACAAACCAGTATAGATATTGCAAATGACATAACTCAAACAACAGTTGTTAACGTTTCTTCAAGAATGGTAAAATAGTGGACTCTATGGATGTGCAGTCTAAAATTCTTGCTGAGAAAAGGAAACCAAGTGGCAAAACTGAAATAGGCAGCAGAAATAAAACAGTCGGATAACCAAATCTGGAAGATGGTGCTCTTTACAAATGAGTCCAAGTATGAACTGTTTGGCAATAATCAGCAATACTTTGTGCAAAGGTGGCTGGGAAAGCAGCATAACAACAGTCTGTGTACAACAGCTACAGTGAAAGATGGGAGTGGATCAATAGAAATGTGGAGCTGCTTGTCAGCCAAGAGTATCAGAGATTGAAGTACAAGCAGGTTCTCAACCATCATGCCATTGTCTCAGGAGGACATGCCATTGGGTGGGGATTCCTATTGCAATGGGAATGACCCCAAGCATAAGACAGTGTAATGAAAAACTATTTGGAATATAAACAAAAGCAGCTGATGGCTGGAAAAAATCCTGATATGAACAACACTGAGGCTATATGGGGCTATATGGCTATTGAGAAAGCCAAATGGCAACAAAACACCTTTGATGAATTGTGGTAAATGTTACAGGGATATTTGGACCAACATTCCACTGTCGTACATTGATAACCACTACAGAAGAATGAAAACGGTGTCATGCTCTGTATAGAGTAAACTGCTCTCATACCAAATGTTATTGCACTATGCAACGTAATCATTTTGGTTTTGTATATTTTCTGTACTAATGAATTTTGTATGTATCATATACGTCTCTCAGTTTCAGTTGCTCACTGTTTGTGTATATCCTTGTTTCCATCATTTTTAATACTGTATATTTTTTCAGATTTTTCTTTTCTTATTTTCTACAAAAGAACTAAAACATGAAAAATTCGCAAAACTCCATCTGTACTGTATTAGGGATTTAACCTTAATTTCTATAAGAGTCAAGTAAATCTTTATTAATTTCTTTACTAAAAACATTAATTGGATTCTGACATCTCTTTTACTGAGTTGTTCCTTCAAACGTTGCAAATATAAATAAAAATACAATTTGTTTGTTTTAGCAGAGCCATTTCACCATTATGCCCTCATAACTGAAGATGATTTCACAATTTTGATCTAATGAATGTTTTTGATGGAGGTAGCCTTAAAAATGAAAAATGCACTAAACAGCAACTGGACAGGATTTATATATTTACTATTTTGACAGAGTCCTCAATTCTGAATTGAGAGGTTCAGAAAAGCATTGTGAAGTGAGGAATTTATCCCGATGACCTTGGAGAGGGCAGCAGCTTGTGTAAAACAAACTGCTTGAATAACCTTTGTGGGGTGTCAGGGCAGTTGAGCTCATTTAATATATCCAATCTGGTTTGTTTATTCTTTGAAGGAACTGAGAAACTTTTTACATGTAATTTGGCCAAAAATCTCCCACTTTTGCTAGTTCACAGTTTACAAAATTTTGGTCCTGGACACCCTCCCACTTAACACTTCAAATCTACTCCATGGAATAGGTTATAACAGAGGGGAGGGGCTGGTTCCCTCTCCACCCCCAGCTATTTATGGATAAAAATTCATAAAATTCTGCTTTTAAATATTCTCGACGACAAAGCTCCATTCAAATTCAGGATCAGATTCGAACTACAATTGTCCATTGCCTGCATTACAGCTTTTTAGTTATGCAGAAGTTTTTATTATCAGAAAAATTGAATTTAGTCTCATCTATTATTCACTATGGATATTTATGAACCTAGCAGCTGTAAATATCCTGGACTGCAAATGCATATCAGATAAAAGAAACAGCTGACATTTCTATCTCCAAATTGTAATATCATATACAGATATCCTGTATATTCAAGACCATAGACGTTTTAATTAGCTGACTTAAACACCATGCAGTCATTCCTGGATTTACGAAGTCCCCCGATATACAAATTTCTCCATTAACGAAATTTGAATTGCGCAGCATGAACAAGAGGGTTCTTGATCGGTGCACTGCACACTATTCATCCCTCTTTCCCCAGGTCGTATAGTGTTAGTGTGTGCTCCTAGCATCAGAATTTCTCAGTGTTGATCACCATTTACTTCAATTTGAGTAGCAAGCTTAAGTCAACAGCAAAGAAATCTAGACAAGCTATAAGCCTGGAAATGAAGCTGAACACAAGGAAGGAGAATGTTAGGTGGACATTGTGCGTTCCCTCAGCTTAGCTGCATAAGCATAAGAGCTATCTCAACAATACCCACAAGATCAAGAACAGTGTGAATCACAAAAGCCAGAGGTAATGCATTGGAGAAGATGAAAACATCCTCAATGTATGCATTGAAACCCAAAGACAACAAAATGTGCCACTGAGTTTGGTGATGCTCAAATAGAAAGAACAGTTTTTGTGGCATGATTTGGAGCAACAAGATGGTGATGAGTGGTGGATCTCCTAAGGGTCATAATACATTCCAAGCTGGTCATGGCTGGTTTGAATGCTTTAAACTGTGAGCCAATCTTCATGACATTCCTATAACTGGGGAGGCAGCTCATACCATGTCACCACCACCTCTATTTGTTAGGTTTTCTGCAAGCTCAGTTGTGACATCCAGTCATGAATTGCTGCACCACAAATACTTGAGGCTATTGAAAAATATGTCTCTTCAAAGCAATTTATTCCTATTGGACAGAAGGGGTTTGTTACATGCTAGATGTCTGTAGCCAAATTAGTGGAGATGACATTGGACCATTTCTTAGCTTATTTTTGTGGCTTGGGTGTTGTCAGCAAGAAAATCTTAAGAATATGGACATGACAACTAATGCCATGTTCTTGCCATGGTGTTACTAGTGAGGGGTTCTGAATGGCCTATAACATGACCTCAGGTAGATTATTTGATTACCTAGGAGTCCAATATGTGTATAATCACCTATCATATGTAAGTTTCCTTTTGACCAATCATTTATTGTGTAGTAACCCTTTCAGTATTGACAGGCCACATTTATCCCAGAAATTATTTGATATAACCACTGATAACCAAGTGGGAAAAGAAAGTTTTGAAAGTGTTAATGTGACAGGGCACTGTACATACTTGAAATACTTAACAATATAATGCATATAGAGAGTGAAACAATTTACAGAATCAAATATCAGTAAATAAAACATTAGTAAAAAACTCTATCACTATCAACATTGTAAATTATACAAATTTATCAGCAATACTTTCTCCTAAATCAGTTATGTCATTGTATCATTTCATCAGCATATGCTATAGTATGATATAGGGTAAAACAGAGGTTACAAAGTGGTGGTAAGCCATGTCTTTGTTCAAGGTTATAAGAAGTATTTATTTACCTAGTTCTTGATTGATCAACACTTTAACTGCATGCAGTTTGTGCTGGTAGTTAGCTAAGAGCACCATAGAGAAGAGGAAAAGGGAGCTTTCTAATATAGAAGTACTTTTTGGTATAGGGATGCAAGGTATTCATAGTGTATTCTGAATGGAGCTTAACCATAAATAAGCATATCTGCCATGCTGTCAATATTTCTTTGCTTTTGATGTATACAATGAATTATTGTGAAAACCCCTTTTAATGCTTTATCAACCATTCAATTTTGGAAAACCAATAATGAACAAAGTGCAAACACTATACAGTTAGAAAAGTTAGTTTGCATTGCTTGGAGGAAGACTTATCTGAAAGTGACCAAGTCTCTTATTTAACACTTTCAGAACAGTTTTGTTTAGTCCAGGAAGTAGATTTCACTAGCATCTGTTGCTGATGAATGCCACCATTCCATCCTCATTAAATATTAAAATTTTTCAGTGTTTTGTATGTACAGCTCTCACTGAGCATACTTGACAAACTCATCTTCTTGCGCTTTAAGAAGAAGTTGGTGAATTCACGTCTTCTGTTTGATGTACTAGCTTCAGTAATAATCATACCTTTACTCTGGACAGTCCAACCACTAGGGTTAAGGATCTATCGTCTACTTTTTACTGAAGATAACTGTTTTGCCCCATTCATGTGTATGGTGTGTTTTGGATGTAAGCAAAAAAATATTTATTCTTTGGTGTGGGGAGAGTTGTTTCCTTTCTGCTACAGAATGGAGGGTGAGAGTGCAATTCAAGTAAGTTCTTTTAAGCTGTCAAACCACATACTTGGTAAGAGATTCCAGGCTGGTGCAGTGCAATCACTACAGAAACATTTTCTGTTGAGGAGAACCTACAATCCATTGACCCTTGGTTGTATTTAATATATTCGAAATCTATTTTCTTTACAGGAAAATAATCTTGAATATTTCAAATTCAACAAGCAGAGTAAGCAACTAAAACCACAAATACCACTACAGGTCCTCATAGATCACCTTTGAACTTTCTAATTTCTACAATCTTTCTATAATGGGCACTTCGTGCCCCAATTGCATTCCTCATAAACCCCTATTTAAGAATCAGAGTTTGTTAAACAAAAGATCAGAAAGTATTGCTTATGTGATATTTATAGGAGATCAGTTTAGCTTTCTTCTATCCCCATTCAGCGTTTAATGCCCACGACTGTTTTGATGTACAATGAATAGTTGCAGGAGATGTTTTGTCATGGGAACTTCTGTTGTTCTCCACTAAACTGGTTTGGAACTCAGAACCGATGCTTTAGCCTACTGTGCCATGAAGGCACTTGTCAATTAAGATATTACTTTTCTTGTTTTATTGTAAATTACCACTATACCAAATACAGTATCTGTTTAGCATTATTGTGCAGTTCTGATACACTGTTTCAGCATAAAATAAACCAAACTATGTATATAGTGAAGAATTGGAAAACTAAAATTATAATTTGTTTCATGGATTTTAAGGAATTCTTTTTTTGTTTTTTTTTACTATTATTTACCAGACAAGCTGAGAAATGAATTGTGTAAAACATTCCCTTTTACAAGCAAATATTTAGTCAAGAGGGCACTAGCAATAGTTTGAATTCCGAGCAGGGAGAAACCTGTAATGTTGTCAAGAAGTTGAATTAATATTAAATAAAGTAAAAGAAACATTTCAGCTGCATACTAACCTGGAAACACGACGTCACATGCACAGAGGGCAAAAAAAGAAAGAAAGAAATTAGTTGTAGCAGGTTACGAATGCTTACAGATGGCATAGACCTTTTATCGTAGAAAATAACTGTTTATTACTAAAGTAGGCTTCTTTAGTTCTTTAAAAAACAAGCTATCGATTTCATTACCTTTTACTCTATTAATTACATTGATGTGAAGAAAAATGTATAAAATTTTTACACGCATCTGAATTTTTGGTAAGTTTTGTATGTTATGAACTGGCTGTCAGATCATTTTTATTCCGTTGAAAATTCAAATTATTATCATTGCTAATATGCAACATTGAGAAAGTTTTGAGAACTTATTAAGGATTGGCAAGAAACTGGAAGTCACGGTTGATGCTTGTCTGGTCTGGAAGGAAAAAAAGTCTGAAAACAAACATTTATTGAATGTTTTTTTTTTAATCTTTTTTCAAGAAGTAAAAACGTACTGTCTTGTATAAAAAGAATAAGTTATATCACCTTTTACCTGATTCTTTACTGAATTTTATTAAATTCATGTGCTTACTATGGGTACTTAACTTTTAAAGTCATAATGCCATATGTGTTGTTTCCTTTGATACTAAAGATATCTAGAATAAAGTCAGGTGGGTTCTGCTTGTCCATTTGGTGTTTGTTGTTGGTTTTTTTAATAAGTAAGTAAATGTAAAAGGTATTTCTCTGATTGTAAAACAATTATTACACTTGTATTAAACCTTGATATTTTCTATTACCAGATTTATAATAAAATATGCTACTCATATATATATATATATATATATTTTTTTTTAATAGTTAAATTCTAAGATCATGTCTCTGTGCCAGTTATAAATGCCTGGTTTCTCTTATGATTTGTTTTTTGTTTACATATTTTTAGGACCTTCTGAGAGACCTGCAACAGTTAATTTAAATGTCGAAGATTTTGATCTGAAAGTGCCAGAAAACACAAAGCAGCATCATACTGATGAATATGAAATCACACAAGAGACTGATGCAGCAAACTCTGTCCAACAACCTCAACTTGTAGTGCGTCGAGGACAAACCTTTGATGTTGACATAAAGTTCAACCAGCCCTATGCACAGATCAAGTCTATTTTGGGCCTTCAATTTCAAATTGGTGATTATTCTTTTCATGTTTTAATGTTGCAATACAACTTTTCTGCTGCTTGCTTTTATCTTAAATTTACTGCAGGCTATAACCACTTTCAACATAGCAGCATTTTAGATCTTTCAAAAATTGTTTGTTTCTTTGTTTTCTGTTCACGTCTATTTTTATCCGTCCTGCCCAGTTGGTTAGAGCTCTCATTTCTGTAGCAGAGATACTTCCCTTTCTTCAAGTTCTCCTGACTTCTAGCAGCTACAGGTACTTTAGGTTGTCAGGAAACATTAAATCACCATCATCATCTCATTATTTGTAATTTTATTTAATGTATGACTGATAATGGTGGATTTTAACAGTTGATTTTAACTACAATTGTTATTAGTCAGTCACAAATGTTTTCATTGTAAATCCAAGCACTGTAATTTCACAATTGTATTACTTTTGAATTGCCAAAATAAAAATGGAAGATTTGTGTATTGATATTCAGTATCCAGTTTCTATGTACAGTAGATATAACTATTTTAAAAAGAAATACCAGAAATTTGTAGAAAAAACAAATTAGACCAAATAGAATTTGTTGAGGGGCATGCATATAGAACTCTGGTTATATACTTTATATGTTATCAAAACAAAACAATAGATGTTAGTGAAGACTTACAAAGTAAGCTTTATCCTATATGTATATTTTTGCTAACATCGGAATTAAAATAGTGTACACAGTCAGCTACAAACTATTTGTTGAATATGGAACATAATACAAATATTCAGTAAAAAAAGATAAACGTTAACAAACCTACCAGTAGTTTATTAGTTTACAAAGATAATGCAATGTAAAATTAAAGTTGTATTTGAAAGTAAACTTGGTTTATTTTCACTTAAATGATAGATACATTTTCTACCTTCAGCTTTAAAATTCCTGTTTTGTTGTTGTTATTGAGCATTATTTTGGTTAACAATGAACTAATCAAATAAAACTTTCTATTTGTTAAAAATTGATTATCTTTTGTTTTTAATTTAGGTTTTTTCCTCAATATTTATTCCAAATAGTGGAAAGATAAATAAGTGATGAATCAACAAAATTGTACCTCTGTGGTTTTTTTTTTAATAGATCTTTGTGCAGAATGAAAGTGTAATATGTATTGTTGGTCTCAATTATTCATAACATCTGAAGTTGTTTGGGAACAACCAGTTGGTTTAACAGTTAGTCACAAATGCAGGAAGCTGTCATGGATTCACAGATCGTGTCAGAAAATACTGGAGACTACATTAGGACCACTTGCTTAATCATGGTTTTTGTTGAAACGGTTGACACTAATAACTGGATAACTTTAGAATTATCTGAAAATTTAAATGTGCACACTTATTTGTATTCTGTAAAAAAAATTTAGAAAAGAAAGTGGCTGAACAGAAAGCTTATTTCTTCTTGACCTTTTGTATTCAATAAAAATAATCTTTTCAAATCACTACTATTTCCTAAGCCAATCATGCAGAATTAATTGATCTGTTGACATTTGTAAGTTTTTACTCGCAAATTATTTTTCCATTTATAGAATGTATCATTCGTAGTTTGCTGATCAGATAACAGTTTGGATTATTTTATACAAACCCCAGAATATTCTCTCTCTCTCTCTCCTGGTAATATCATCACTGCTACCCATAATGCATTGTGCAAAGTTGTAGATATTTTATTTCCTGTGCCTTTCCTATCTATATCTTTGTGTTTATAAAATTTCTCTGAATCAGTACATAAAGAAGTTAATTCAGTGAACCATAATTAATTTCAAATTAGAATAATGTATGTATTAATGGAATAACTTCTCATGTTGTAACTCTGCCATTCTAAATTCCATTATTTGGCATATACAACATAAGAATCCTAAAGAAGTTTCAGCAGCTTCGATGTGTATTGAAAGAAAAATAAAAATAAAACTAATTTTTCATTACATAAGTGACTGATTTTTAAATAATTTTTCTATTTATTGATTGTTTGCTTTTAGGTGGTCTACCTCAGGTAGCAAAAGGAACAATGGTAAAGATTTCCCTTTCTGAAAAATCTGAAAAAAAAGACTGGGAAGCTGTTGTTAAATCCAGTAATGGAAATACTGTTACTGTGACTGTTTCTACTCCTTCAAACTGCTTAGTTGGAAAATGGAATTTGAAGTTATCAGCAAGGCTTCTTCTAATGATCAATGGCAGTCTGTGTCTGACCAGTGTGTTGTCTATATTTTATTCAATGCTTGGTGCAAAGGTAAGGTTCTCTTCAGCTATCATTATTTGAGATCAATTGGTTAATTGTGATTAAATTACTCCATAAATGTAGTAATTGGGCTGTAAATTCAATCATTAATTTGACGAAGAATGCTAAGTTTCACCTACTGGTGCTGTTACTTCTGGATGCAAGACAAATTCAACAAATGTAAATGTCATTCTGAAAGTAAAAGAAATAGGGATTTTTATATGAAGAGTTTCTTATCAAATTTATTTGCATAGCTTCAGTCTTGAAAAAGAAGCAAATGTGTGCTATACAAATGAGGGTAATTTTATAAGAAACTTTAGGCTGCCCAGATTTTTGGAAAAGTTATTTTGACATTCTGGCAGAAAGAGCCAGGAGTATGTAAGCTTAGAGAGGACTGACGTAAAGGTTGAGCATCATTCTGCAGCTGTAGTAACTTGAGATACACAGGCACAATTCCTACCAGCATTTTAATATGTTCAGGGCATAGCTGAATTTCTAAAAAACAATCTTTTGTGGCCACACATAAATGTATGGTTGCAACTGGCAGCTTCAAATAGCTCAATTTTATAATCAGATTTTTTGTTTTTATCAAAACAAAATGCATGGTCCATAACACATAAACATTTTACAAATTTGGTATATTTAGTTAATTTAATGCTCAATACACCAAGTGCAGATACCAGACCAAAGAGTTTTAATTTTTAACCTAAATAATAACCATAGCTTCATCAGTTTAACTAATACATATAAATAACAAGGATTAGTGAAAATTTTACTTACATACCAAGAAGAAAATTACTTTATTTGAAAATCTTTTTCACAAGTCCATACTTCCTGTACACACAACCTGCACACACATCTCTGAAGATGCAATAATTTGTGTACATAACGAATATGTGAAATCTATATTTAAGGGTGTTGGACAAAACAAAAGCAAACTATATTTGTGTCTGCAATATTCTTAGTATTTTTTTTTGTCATCACCAAACAGAAGTGACACGACTAAAAATTTTGTAGAGCTCAACAGCTGGGCCTAATGAGATTGAGCTTGAGCTATTTAAAGCAGACATCTAAATTTGCTGCATTTTAACAAAGTCAATGCATCTACTGACTGGAAATTGCAGTGCAGCAATATAAAGAGGCAATAGCCTCGATTGAAGCTGGCTTACATTCCATGAGAGCTGTCTCAGTCATACTAATCACTATGTTCAGTTATTGGAACTTTGTTATGTCTGCTACTTTTGTCCCTAATTTCTCATTTACTTTGATAGGATCTACAATTTGAGGTTTCTCAGTTACCTTAAACCACATTAGTTTTCCTTTTGCTTGTCAAACAAGAATAGCTGGCTTTAAAGAGTACCTACCAGCTGAGCTAGCTTGGTCTATAGCAGGGCTCAGATGTTGAATCCTAAACTCTGAAACTGTCAAGTCCAATAGTAGGTGGCCCAGGAACTGGATCCAAATGATCAGTAACCTTGTCCAGAGTCAGAAAGGGTACCAATTTTTCTCCCTGACTGAAATGATGTCCCTATAAATCAGCTTAATCCTTTTGAAAGTTTAGGTACTGCCACATTAGAAGCTTAGTTATTATTTGTCGGTTGTAAGGGCTTCACAGAGAGCACAGTTACTTTCTGTATGAATATGTCTCATTAGTAAGATCCCTATCTGTAGGTAGGGAAGACATTTCAGCATTGAAAATGCCTAATAACTTCAGCCACATAGGTACTGTAATCATGTATAAAGCCATAAAGATAAAGAAAAAATGGCATGGATGTGAAAAATACTAGTAGATTGCTGGATTGTGGTTCCTGAGATATTATTAGAAATTGTTCAATCTTAAGGGGGTACTTATCAAAATGAATGAGGAAATCCAATGTAGAATTATTGCCTGACTGAATAGAAAACAAATGAATGTTAGGAATCACACATGTTATCACAGAGTATCACATCAACAGGTTGTCCTTAACAATTGGATTTAATATATTAAAATTTCATTGTTGTGGAATTTGTATCTGTTTATATTTTTTTCTTTCATTTCTGTGTATTTAATATGTTGAGGAATAAAAAACAATTAGTCAAGTCATCTGAAGAAGATTGTTTAATTATTATTTAGATGACCAAGTTTTCATGGAAAAGAAGAAGAAGAGCGTAATGAATATGTGTGCTGAATGATACTGGATGTATTTTTGTTGGCACTTCAGACTCTGTAACACCAAAACCATGGAATTTTGGACAGGTTAGTTTATTACAGTCAATTTTGCATATATTTTGTGGTCAGATAAAAAGATTTTTATTTGTCCTAATTTTTAAAATTAAAGGCATGAAATTTTCTAATATGAAATTAATGAATGGATTTTTAACTCAAATATTTGAATATTTTAATTTTCATCTTGTACACAAAGAAGACAATTTTCATGTAAAATTAAACTTTCAATTTGCATTTTATAATCTGTCTGACAAGTTTATTATGAGCCTTTTCTATTTGGCATTCTTATAAATCGTAGTAAATATGTCAGCCAATAAAATATTTGGTACTACTGTTTCTGCAGTCTTTTGATAAACTGTCGAAAATTTTTGATTCTTTCAAGTTTGATATGATACACATTTTATGCCAGTTTTAGCCACAAACAGACTTGCCTACACTGACCTTTGCACGTGTCATGATAGGCAGAATGTGAATAGTGAATAACACCATGTTTTAAACTGCCATACAAAATGAATTTGTTAAATGTCATAATTTATTCAGTTATTGTCTAAATACAAGTGTGTAAATTTTATCATCAAAGTTGTTTCTATTTTCAGAGATTAGGAATATGCTTAATTTTAAATATTAGACCTACCTAGTTTGAATTTTTAGACATTTAAGGGAGAGCAAAAAGATCTTGAAAATAATTATGAGTTTTGAATGTGTAGGTACAGTCTACCATCTACAGTTACTAGTGGTCATAATCTCACAAATGAACTGAAATTCCACCAGAGCATGGTTAGATGTTATAAATTTTTTTTTAGCAGCAGAATTTTTAACAAAGACAATCAGTTACTGGAACCTGTGCTTAATTAAGAACTGTATTGATTGAGGCAGTGGTAAACTATAATTGAAAACAACCAGAACAGTTTCTTCTAAAATATTTTGAAAAATGGGTCTAATACTGAAAATTTCAACAATTTTGTTCCATTAAACAATAATCTTCATCCATTAAAATAAATTTTTTTAAGGATTGAAATTTAATATTTTGTTTCTTTATAAGTCGCATATACCCTATAATGGATCAGAAATTTTAAAAACAGAACACAATTAAGATCTGCACTTTGAATAGGTGTATAAAACTGTGATGATGATGATGACATTCTGTCTTAAAGACAAACATGTAAAGTATTATGCAAGAAAATAGTTGTAACAAATAAATTAGTTTTATTTCCATAAAGTTGTAATTTTTTTGTTTTCAGTTTGAAAGTGTCATTCTTGATTGTGCGATGTACCTTCTGGAAAACTCAAAGCTGAAGCCACCTATTTATGGGGATGCTATACGCGTTTGTAGAGTTATTTCAGCATTGGTAGGTAACTTTTAGATGGTCGCTAAGAAATGTTTAAGTGGAGTTTTGCATAGTATTAGTTTTAGTATTGTGTCTGTGTGGGGATACTTGGCAGTTCTGGTTACAATTGCCAACTCAGAATCTTTGGCTAATGATTTTGTCAGGTATCAGACCAGTCATGGCTGCCTGCATAATGGTGATGCTTCCACTGTTCAATGCTATCCAGAGGGTATTAAATTGGATATTTGCATCACTGTTCTACATCCACTGTTTCAAACATTGTTGTTTAAGCCAGTTCTTGTGAAAATGAAGGCGGGATGTGTCACTGGCCTTGTTTTCCACTGTTTTCTCCTGGATGTTAGTATGATGGAGACAGCCAACATCAGTTATCTCCACTTTTTATTCTTTCTTATTCTGAATGATAATGTCTGGCCTGCTCTGATAATCATAGTAGTTTTAGTAATAAACAATTTTCACTTCAGTTTTTCAATTTGCATAAAATTCTCTAGTAAGGATGACACTGTTGCAAAACCTTTAACATTTCCTAAGAAATTATAAAACTTAACAAAAAAGAAAAGGCAAGAAATGTTTTGTCTTTCTACTATACACATCAGGTGGAGTTCAATGTGAAGCAGCAATTGCTGTTAAGGAATAAGTAATGGTGGATTACTTTGTCAACAGCAGAAATTGTTATATGATATTGTCATTTGGGGTGCATGGCAAGATCATTTAGGCATGTGGATGATTAACAAATCAGGTGACATACATTAGAATGCCTGATATTTGACACTTAGATGAACCAGTTTACATATACATGCTAATTATATACTCAATTTTGTGCATCACTTGCTGCCACAAAGAAAAATTACTCACCGAATTCGAAGAAAATTAAGTATATTTTAGTATAAACAGCTACTAAAACCTGGACTCTCTAGGTAAGGAGTGCCAGATCTTGGTTGCTAACCATGAACAATTAAACACAGGAAATGCTTCTCCCTCCCTCCCTCCTCTTCAATGCCCACAACAAGAAGTGAAGCTCACATCCAAATTGACAACACTGGCATAAGTGCACTGACAAACAAATGCTGTATGGATGCTACAAGGTTACTTAATGGCTCATGTGGAGTGAGATGTGATAATCCATGTGAACTGAAAACCAGATGCAACGTGATTACAATCTATGACGATTCATGTCGATCGATAACCAGAAACCAAGTTAATCGCACACGTTATACTCTCCAATCAGCCATGACACTGGAGGTCCAGTGCATTTGGATAAAGCCATATGAGTGGTCAACACCATCTGTTCAATGCTATTCTACCCAAGTTGTGTCCCTGTTCCTTGTTCAGGTTTTTTACCTCTCTGATATAAGTTAGATCCCAATTATTGAAATGTTCTGGCACATTATTAAACTGTTTCAGCAAATGTAACTGTGTGTTTCAGTGAACTTAGCACTGGTGCACACATTTATTTCAGTGAACAGTTCCTATTGGTTTTTCCAAACTTCTGTTCCTTGCAAACTCTTTTGGTCTAAACATAATTTGATGGCGATGCCTGTATAGATAGCTAGCGCTGTAGTTAATATTTTCTTAATCTCATTTGTTATTTTGGAAATTATTGATAATTGTTGCTAATGTCTCGATATCTTTATTTCCGAAAGATGAACTACATTAATTTCTTGTGATGGTTGGGCATCATGCATCCTTGGGTTAGCTAATGTTGGAAAATCTGAAATTTAAGGCCTCTTCACTTGAAAATCCACCGTGAAAGCCATATAAGAGAAAATAATAGCTATTTAATAAAAGAGACTGTTTCAGTTTTTTAAAAAATAATAAAATATCAAAACTTCATCATGCAGAGACATATATGACTGCTTGTTGAGAGATTATAGAATTGAAGCCCTCAAAAAGAGATTAGCCAACCAGCAAAGCATTTTGAAGTGTGTGGATACAACATAGCAGTTGTCCAAGATAGTTACCATGTAGCTAATTTCATTGCTGATAGTGAAAGGTTATTTACAGATGGAAAGCTTGTCGAGAATCTCACGATAAAGTAACTGCAGTGTCCAGAAAAGAGAAGAAAAAAACGATATCAGTAATTTAAGTTATCTGCCAGTACAATTACTAGATGAAATGAAGAAATGGTTGAGGACTTGTTTTCCCAGCTCAAGGAAAGCACCAAGACCTACGAGTGTTTCACATTAGGACTTGAGGAGAGCAATGATATTTCAGATAAAGCACACTTATATTTGTTTGTGGAATTGATGCAATGTTTGAAGTTCTGAGCAGTTAGCCAGACATCAGAGCATGAAAGCAACAACCTTTAGTGAAGACTCTTCTACTTGCTTTAATTGAATTGGAAAAGCCTAAAATGTGTGATGACAGATGGCAGAGAAAACATGGTAGGGAAGAGATCAGAATGCACATGTTGCATTAACAAAGAAATGCAACAATTAAATGCCAAACTTCCCATGCAGCTTCACAGTATCTTTTATCTTCAATATTTTTGTGAATTCAAATTGTATGGTGGGAATCTATTATGGATGTGATTGCTTTGTGTGTGAATTTCACCTGCAGTCATGGCTTGAATCATCACCAATTTCATCATTTCCTTTCTGTGCTAGAAGCAGAATATGATGACGTTTTGGTATCATACCAAAATAAAGTGTCTCAGCTGTGATTGGCTTGAAAACTTTTCTTTTTTTTTATTTGTGCCAAAAAATCAAATATTTTTCTCAAAAAAAAAAATAAAACCAAAATCAGTACTGTCTGATCCTGCCTGCATAGGTTTGGGATCTGGCTCTTTTGATGGATATCATGTAGCATTTGAACAAAGGAAAGCTAATATGTGAAATTTTTACTGATATGAATGATTTTGGGTTTAAACCATGAATTTTTTAATGAACAGCTTAAAGTTGGCAGTTTGTCAGACATTTTATGTTGCTAACATTTGTCTCCAAATGAGAAAATCAAATGCTATTGTAGATGGAATTCAAGATTGATTTTAGAACTTGCATAAGGGTGCAAGAAGAATCAGTTCTTCTAAATCCCTTTTAAGCAGATATTCAAAAGTTTCTATCTAGCATGTATTATTTGGAATTAGGAGAATTACAAGCAAGCAATGCTCTTGGAGACGTACCAAGCATTTGGACTCATCAACTTTTATTTGGATCTTCCACAAGTGCATATCTAAATATAAGCAAATCTGTAGAAGGTATGACAGAAGTATGTCTATTAGCACCTATCTTTGCGAACACAGTTCTCAAAATTGTAGATCCTCACATCTCTGTTGCAATCATGAATAGTAGACAAACTTTTGACACTAAAAATGTAGGTGTCAAGCATGCAGCTTGATATTAATATTTTGGTCAACAACAAACAGGCAAGAAGTCCTCATAAAATTTAAATGGAATAGTACAATTCAAATTTACAGGGTTTTAATTTTGTGTATATATGCCAATTTAATATTTTTGCATTTGCAAACAACGAAAATGCATTTTTCAAAAAGTTTGTTAATTTATGGGTGCTTATTGTTTATTTTTTTGTCATTCATTATATAATATTTTCAGGTGTTTGTACACTTTTTACTGTTTCACTCCCAAAATGTATGACCTAGAATCATTGAAATTTTGGTGTAGGTACTTCAGAATCTGATTAAGGTTTTAAGCTACTGCACAATGGTCTAAAGCTATTTTTCTCTTGCAGTGCTGGGTATGCCAGCTAGTTACCAATATTTTGTTCTTCTAACCTGTTTGAGCCAAAATACAATGAGCACCTGAATCTGTCCTAATACCTGAAAAGAGTTGTGGATTCCTGCTATAGGTTTTGATTTTCTGAAAACCTATCTTGAGAACTATGCTGCAGGTTTTCCTGAGGATCTGATCAAGAAATCTTCCAGTCCTTTGTAAGTGTACAGATGGAGAGCTGCTAGTGCTGTCGTTTGAAATATTGCTGCACACCTGGACATGTAGAAGACAACCAAGATATATTTAGTCTTTGAAATCCTAATGGCTATTTTCCTTTAATAATTCTGACCAAGATTCATCTGTTGAATGGTGTTTCACACAGCAGAATTCATTTTCTTCAAAGAATACAACACTGAGCTCACTGAATTTGCACCACAACTATTTGCAATGAAGATTTCATGATGAACTCCCACAAAAGCCAAAGGAAATGTTTGCTTCTTTACTGTGAACTGGTGAATTTTCAATGTCTTTGTTCCATTTGCAAAATATACTTATATTTTTAACTTTTAAAAAATTAAATTAATTTTGGTTTTTTTATCTTTTAGGTAAATTCACAAGATGATGATGGTATTCTTATAGGGAACTGGTCTGGTAACTATAGAAATGGAACTTCTCCATTAAAATGGAATGGAAGTGTTTCAATCTTGGAACAGTACTTCAATGCCAAGAAATCTGTACCATTTGGACAGTGCTGGGTATTTTCTGGTGTTCTTACATCAGGTAGGGAGAATCAATGCTGTTGTTTGTTTATAAATTATCTCAATATTTGTGACTATAATGTTTGATTTTTTTATTGTTTTTTGTTTTCAGTTTGTCGTGCACTTGGAATTCCTACACGAAGTATAACAAACTTCAGTTCTGCACATGATACGGATGGTTCAATTACTGTTGACATGTATTTTGATGAAAACGGAGATATGATGGATGACATGAATTCTGACTCTATATGGTAATATGACTTGCCAAACAAAGATGAATTGCTTGACTATATGCCCTACAGCTAAGGCTGAATGTTTACTTAGATGAAAGAATTTTGTATATCTGTAATAAACCAGGAGTCATTTTAAGATTTTTATATTGAAATATTAACTGCATATTTAAGAATTTATTAGCTATTGCTAATCTTAAAAAAATAGCTAATAAATACATACATAAGTATAGATTATTCCAAGAAATAATCTTTATCATGTTTTATTATACAATTTTTTTTAATCTATCAAAAAATACAATTTAATTTTCATGGTTGTTGTACCTTGTATAATTCATTTTCCTAGATCCTTTTTTAAAATCATCTCCCATAAGTAATAGATTTATTATTTTCATTTTAAAAGTGTTAAATAGTCTTTAATATATTTTCTTCTTAATTGCATACCTTCAGATTTTGCTTTTTTAAAGTTCTCTGAGGCAAACACTAAAAAAATGTAGTTGCAAGTATATTCTAGACCAACAACTTAGCCAACTGCAACATTTGGGCATCCATCCAACCAGATGATACATTTTGAAATATTTAAACCCTTTATTTACTTAGTATAGGTACCAAATTATATTGTCCTCAACACCAAGTTTTCTCAGTGTGTTGGGTTTCAGACTCTTGTGATTCATCTCTTTTAATTTCCATTTAAAGGTTACTGCTCTGCATGATCTACTAATGGCTTTTCTAGCTGATCTTTTGTGTTGTTCTACTATGATTTTGGTGAGTGGGAAGGTTGTACCATCAGTGTATTTCTTACCATACCCACAGACAATGGAGGAAATTGTACCCTTGGTGGGTAATGAGTCTTGGTTTGGGGCCAGATGAGTTAATTGATTTCTGGAATATTGTAATCATAAACATGAAAACTCAAATATAAAAGGATAACAAAAACAAGGAAAACAATACATACATGAAACTTTCAGATGTATACTGTGTTAATGTTTTTAATGGAAAAAACAAATAAACTGAAAGAAAAGCAAATGAAGACTACCAACTCTAAAACAAAAAATGCCTCATAATGCATCCAATACACGCTGACATTCAGAATCTCAAAACTCATTCATGTTAATGCCATCTTCTAAAAACTTTTAAAACTGCTGGGAAAAGCGCAGTTAAATTAATCTCACCCAATGGAAGGAGGGATCTGTTAATAAATTCTAAGACATTTTGTTCTTATTGCTTTCTATAACTAGAAATTTAGAAAATCTTTTTCCTAAAAAGATCTATTACATTTAATAAGTAAAAAAAAAAACAAAAAAATGCATTTGTTGTAAATTTAATAGAAATATATCCAAAGACTATTTGCTGTTTTAAGTACTTAGTTAGACATTTAAAAAGCTTTGATTTCTCTGCTTTCTTTATATTATTTATAATGGGGTGAGTCATTCAGTCATTTGAGTTTATCAGCAATGGCAAAAGTGAAGAAAATATTTCTGAGAAAAAACTCTGGCTGTAAACATGTGGTGACAGAAAGAGGAGAAAGGTGGTATAACTGTGATATCTATTCGAATTTACTGAAAGGGATGATAAATCTGAAAATGAAATAACTGCAGATATATTTAAAATAAATTGCTCGTGTTAAGCATCATGGTGAATAGTTGAGTGTATAGTGTGCTGGCCTGCTGAGAGGCCCGGTGTGTGCTCCTTGATGGCGACTGACTCACATTACCAAACTTCGTTTTGCTGTTTCATACATCTATCAACAAGTGATTATTTTGGACTTAGGAACTCTGGTTTGCTTATAAATAGAAAAGACTATTTCATTATGTGAACTGATGAAGGTACTTCCTTCAGTTTCAGAGCTTCCCAATTATGTATACCAGTAATTTGTCTACCCAGCAGAGCTGATAACCGACTGCTTAACATGTCTCTGACTAACCCACATGCCAAGCCTGCAGGGGGCTATATTGTGACAGACTTTTAAGAAATCAAGAGATTTATTCAAGTAAAACATTTATTCCAAAAATATATTTAAAATATATTTGAAATTTTACAAGTGTTTTACAGATTTGAGATTGCATTATCTATGAAACCCTACTATCTACAGATTTCACAGAAACAACTATACATCTTTAATCTACACAACAGCCAAATATTTTGAGTTGTTAATTAAGCACATGCTCGGACAATGGCTAAACATGGACACTTTAGCTACATACTCATAACCTAAAGTTGAAGTCAAATTCCTAACTGTGAATACACTTTGTCATTTTATTTATATAGTAAATGCCTCCAATTTGTGAAAATGACACTAAATACAACTGTAGATATTCATTTTACAAAATTTTAGGAACTTTCATGTGTGGAATGAAGCATGGATGACACGTCCAGATCTTCCAGGAGATTACGGAGGCTGGCAAATTGTTGATGCTACTCCTCAAGAAACTAGTGATGGTAAGAGTAAAAATTAAGAAATTTAAAACTGATGAAAATAAGTTTTTGGTTAAATAGGGTTGTATTTTTTATTCTTGATTATATTTCCAATTTATATCTAACATTTGCTGCTTATCAAAATAAGTTTCAAGCTGAATCACAATTATATTACTACTTTCACATTCTGTAGTCTGTATTAACCCTTTCTAAATACACTGACAGAAAATTCAGATAAATTATTTAGTGAATTTACAGGTGAAAATAAAGGTTTACTTTCTTATTTCTTTATCAATTCTATTATAATTGAGATTTTCTTAAAATAAAACATATTCTTGCATGTCTACACTAATAAGATAAAGTTTTATCAATTCTTGTAACTTAAAGTATCAAAAATTAATATTTTCCTTCAAACCTAAAGTGTAAACATCAAGATGTTGCATACATGTATTAGAAGTAGTAGTTCTTCTGATTCAACAGGTGTTTACTGCTGCGGCCCAGCTTCCCAGAAAGCATTAAAAAGGGGTGAGATGGAAATGCGATACGATTGTCCATTTGCATTTGCTGAAGTGAATGCAGACATCATCTTCTGGTTTATGGATGAAACTGGTGAATTTAAAAAGATTGGACAGAGAGGGTATTCTTTTTTTTTGGAAATTATCATATTACATCAGTATTCATTGTGATATTTTGTAGTAAGTTATAATGATGTCAAGTCTTGCTGTATGTGACTTTTGTAATTTCACTAATTGCTGCCTGAAAGGGGAAGTGTTAAAATATCAAAATTTTAAAATGTTAATGTAAACTGAAGTTCATTAAAATAAGTTATTTATTTTTGGTTTTTTCCAGTGGAAAAGAATGTGCACAAATGTCTTGTTCTACATCCATTAATCTATAATATAGTTATGATGTAATAAATATTCTGTTATATCAAATGTTGGACAAGAAGGTTTATATAACAATTTATTGCTTTTATTAACTATGACTTAATGGCAGATTATTATTTTATTTATTTAACTCACTCAGGTGAAAGGCAGTTAAATCTGATTAATTGATGAATTGCTTTCTCTGTAAATCTACAATTTCAGTTCTGCTGTTGGGAAAAATATATTAGCACTAAAATGCCTGGTCCTGACACACTTTCCAGACTAGATGTTACTAAAGAATACAAATTTGAAGAAGGTATTTTTTTTGTTTTTCCTGTTAACTTATATATTATTTTGTTTGTTTCATGTAAGGAAAAAGAGTTTTTTTTTAAAAAAACCACATTCAAATGTATTTCACAAAATGTTTAAGATAGGTTTTACAAAACAGTTTTATGTTGGATTCTCTTTCTATACCACAGTAGTGCAGTAGAGAGAGAGAGAGAGAGTGCAGTGCATGGAAAATTAAATACTGATGGTAAATCTTGACAATGTTTTAAGAACATGTGTTCGCTGACATCTGGGCAGCCTTAGGTTGCTTTCGGGGAACTGTGAATATCAAGAAGAAGAAACAAAGTCTGAAAGGTTTTTAAAATCTTTTTAAAAGGAATGAGAAAATGATTTCACTGAGCAGCATAAAGTCATTAATTAATAGGAAATCAAATGACAAATTTACAATGTACAAACTGCATTCCTTGGTTTTGGGTACTAAATCCTGGGAACTAAAAGCCATTCTTTTCATTACATAAACAATTTTAAAAATTGTACTAGTTTTGTTAAAACAGCTGGTAAAAGACTGAAAGCTTTTTTGGTTAAAGCATTGTTTTTAAACTACTGGTAATTTGAAATTAAATATGGTTTCATTTGCCAAGTAATATAAAAAGTATTGGTAAAGTATATATACCAATTGTTTATAATTTAATTTACTTTCTTTTCTTTTGAATCATATTTAATTATTGTTTGTTTTAACACGGCATTTAATGAATCAAACATTTGGTATAATTTCTGTACTTTTCTAGTTTAGCTTTTATGACCCATACAAGAAAAGAAATGAAAAATGCCATTGCTAATTAATGAAATCTATTTGAAAAAGGATTTTCATCATCAGATAAGATAGCCCCATGTTGGTCAGGTACTTTTTCAGACTTCTAAACAAGTCAACTGAAACATAATCGTTATGCAATCTTAAAAAAACCCTTAGAATTCAAGATAATCCAATTCCCTGTAAAACTCAGCTTTGCTGTAACCATCAAAAAGCACAGGGCCAATCAATGAAAGTTGTTGGCCTCAATTTGGATAGTCCATGTTTTTACCATGGACAACTATACATTGGATGCTCAAGAGCTGACAAAATCAAAAATCTGTTTTGTTTTCACCCGAAGGAAAACTAAAAATATTGTCTATAGAGAGGCTCCAATGGAACAGTTAAATTTACATGTAAAGCTTATAGAATGTTAGGAAATGTATCATTAGCATCCATTCAGTGTTCATTCAATGGTTGTGTGTGTAAAGAAATAAAATTTCAGTTTTTCAGATTGATATAAAACCTTATTTTCATAGAAAAGCTATTTTTTCCCTTTGCAGTGTCAGGTACCCCAGCTGGTAATAAATAGATCATAAATAATTTCCAATTTGTGATTTAAGAAAGAAAGCATATGTGACCTACATCAGCTCTCACCTCGTGGTAACATTAGGTTACACCACGTGACCTGTAAACACCCACTGGTCATGAAAAATTTGTTCTTCTACTGGGTGGTATTCTTCAGGTATCAGATCAACTTAACAAAATTTTGGTGAACTAGTTCTAATACCTGAAAATTGATAGCATAATTTTTTTAATCTGTCTCTTGAATTTGCCAGAATTTCAGTTAATGCAGGGTTCACTGTATTGAAAACGTTTTATTATCATCTAGTTTCTATCTAATTATAATTTTGTTAATTCAGTTAGCAGATGGCTTTTAAGTCGTTGAATCTGATGGATGGTTTGGTGGATGATGCTGCCAAACCACAAGATTGTATCATGACAAGCTTTCTTTTTCTCTGCAGTCATTTGGCAATCTCATGTGTGAAGCGAACAATGGTATCATTTTTTGAGTTGTGAATCAATCAATCAATCGGTTATGGTACTTATTCACTTGTTTTGCAATAAGTGAAATTTGATAAAATTAAACTAAAATTATGAAATGGATTTCGAATCAATGAAAACATTGAAGAGAGAAGAAATGTTATGATAATGAGTAATAATGCTAAACAAACTAGAATTTTAATAATAGAAATACAATAGAGTTTATCAAATTTCTTTTTATTATTTTAAAGCAAATTAAAATGCTAAATAATTTTGGTTATTTTTATTTCTGTAAAAATGTACATTTTTGGTCTTTAAGAATACACAGACTGCTTAAAATGTTCTATTTTGTTAATTTATGGGGTTAACCAAACATAATTTAAGTCCATTTGATATTTTCACCCAGAAGACCTTCATTGGGTCT